>JBBYHL010030100.1:0-10455 GCA_038381835.1 Adansonia madagascariensis
AAACATAATATGTTTATATTGGCATTTACATGTCAACTAAGGATGATTGCTGGTATTTGATGCCTATCATAGAATTTGTTCTATGTTGTGGTCACATTATTCTCTAACATGCAACTTGCAATAGTATTAAGAATACTAAACGACTTATAACTTAAAGGGTTCAAAATTAGTTTTACGAGTATGATTCCTTTATATCTACACATATAGGATTTAGTGAAAGGCATTTATGACTCTATAAAAGTTAAAAATCATAATTTGACTTAGTGATAAATAGCCATGATGTTAAAAAACAATTATTTGGAAAGTCTTTTAAACTAGAGAGGATTGCATGTTTATACCTTTGTAGATACATCATTTCATCCAGACCTTTTTTCCAATAGTCCCAATTATTTGATACAGGGAATATAGTTGTCGCCTTGATAGAGGTCAACCTTTATTGGGTAGTTTACACATTTTGTAACTTATTTTGTCACACATAAATGGTCGTATTGGTGCGTGACAAAAAAAGTGCCATTGGAAGATTGATCTCGAATAAAAAGGACAAATATTAAAAAGAAAATTTTGTTTTTAAATATTTTATCATCAAATTTTGAAAACTATTTTTGTAAATGATATCATGATCAAATTTCTCACTTTTAGAAAATTTTGAGATTTTTTGTAAAACTCAAAAACTTGACCATTGTATATTTTTATCGACACCAGTGCAGTATTTATGCCAATATGCACTTTAAGAAATCATAGATATTCAAGAAAAAATATGTACTAGCATTTTCTACCATCAGGTGTCAAACTAACAATTTTTAATAATTTTGAATTTTTCACAGTATCATGAGTATTATGCTCATAAAAATATTTCAGGTTAAATTTATTTCAGATTTCAAAATTTCACCTTTTTCATTTTTAATAATTAAAATTTTGGATAATATGTTGCATTTAACCCATTTTATATAAGTTTCAATGCATTTTTTAAAATTTTTTAGGTTCCAAAATACAAGCTTTCTTTTATCTATAAAATTTTTCGCAAAAATTTCTCAAGTTTTGAACTTCAAAGTTCATTAAATATTCCCATTAAATTGCCATAAAATCAGTTTTGAAAAATTCCAATCCATTTTATGGCATTTTCAAGTTATGAAGTTTTCTTCTCTGTAAATTTTTTCGGTTGGATTTTTTTTAAGTTTATAAATTTTAAAATTCATCCAATAATTTTATTAAATTAAAATTAAATCAGTTTTTGAAAATTTAATTAATTTTAAGCACTTTGAATTGTTACATTTCTTCTTAAAAGCTTTGGTTTTTGCTTTATTTTTGTTCATGTTTTTTCTTGTTGGTGAGCCAAAATCATGCTTAAGTTTATGGATTTTGATCCATGCTGAAAGAATAAGCATGATGGCCATGAACTTTTTTTGATTTAATTGTTTTTGTTTAATTCTTCTTGTTAATAAGTTATTTTTCTTCATGAATCATGTTTACGTTGGTTTTTGTATTATATTTGTCATATATATGTTCATAAGTATATTACTTCTTTTATTGTTTTCTTTTTATTATGTTAAGATTACATGTTTACATGTTTATTTTCATGATTTTATCATTTGAGTGTTGATTTGTGTTTGATAAAACATGGATGTGATTATTGAGTTAAAAAATTTTATTTGCTATATTATTTAGGGTTGGTCGAAACTCATGCATGTATATGTGATGATTTTTTTTATTTTTATGGCTATTTTATAAATATAGAAAGTTTAGGACTAATTATAAATTTTTCAAAAATTTTAAAAGCCATGGTTAGATAAATCCATGTTAGTTGAACCTAACAAAGTGTGATGGGTTAATATTTTGATGTTTTGGATGTTATTTTGCAAATATATAACATGTAGGGACCAATATGTAAATATAAAAAATATGGAGACTTTTGTGTAAACGTTAAAAATTTTTTCTAAGGCCAAAGAAGGTGGTCGAACCTTGCTTTCGAATTTTGTATGTGATTTTTGTGAGTATTTTCATTTATAAGTAGGAGCCAATTTGTAAACCAAAAAAGTTTAAGAACCATTAGGAAAATCTAGCATTTAGGTCAAAATGGTCATCTCTAACATGGAATCATTCACTTAAGTATTTTAGAATACTTTTAGCATTCCATTAGTCCTCGGTGGGGTGTTAAAAGTATTAAAACCTTTTGTATTCTTTTAGTTTTTCATTAGGGTACGAAATGTAATTTTGAAAAAATTTAGGGACTTGATTGCATTATTGCATTTTAGGTCACTTTAGAATCTAAATAACCCATTTGGGGTATTTTAGGCATTTAAAAAGAAGAAAAAACATTTTTAGCATTTCTAGCCCATTTGGGACTAATATGTAATTTTAAGAAATTTAGGGAGTAATTTTCACTCTTTAGGTCATATTTGGCATTTAAATTATCCATTAAGGGTAAAAAAGTCATTACATATAATTTTAGTGTCCTTTAATGTTACTAAGATGCTTTCATGTCGAAAGTATACCTTAAGGATATTTTGGTAATTTCTTTAGAATCAAATTCTACATAGTCATCGGGATGCTTCCATGCCAAAGGTGTGCATTTAGGATATTTTACCCTTTATGATCTTTTTGCATGTCTTTTAGGGTTATCGGGTTTTTTATGTTGAAGGTACACCTTAGGGGTATTTTTGTAACTTTTCTAAAACCAAGTTTAATGTAGTCACTGGATGCTTTTATACCAAATGTGTGCATTTAGGATAGGTTCACCCTTTTATGGTCATTTTCGAGCCTTTTATGGTTACCGAGATACTTTCATGCTAGAGATATACTATAAAGGCATTTTGGTAAATTTCATTAGAACCAGGTCTTATATGATTGTTGGGATCTTTCATTTCAAAGGATAGGTACATCAGTTTAGACCATTTTTGGGTCTTAGGATACTATATTAATATTTTTAATAAAATCAAAATTTATTTATGAAAACTAAGGTAATGTCTCCGTGTTAAATTAATGCGCAGAATTTCTCTTAGAATATGAAAGGTGTTTATGGATTATTTTAATAAAGAGATATCTTTTTCAAAGTAAAAATCATATAAATTTCAAAGAAATAATACCTTTCACATTCTATCGGCCTTTCAACAGGGTGTAAAAGATATTTTGGTTTTTTAAAGCCTTTTGTGTTCCTCTAATTTTTTGGTGGTGTACAAAAAAGAACAATATAAAGCTTTCATGTTCCATTAGTCCTCCAGTGGGGTGCATAAGAGATTTTGATTTTCAAAAATTTCAAAAAACCATATTTTCTTGATAGAGAATAATAAATTGGTTTCATAAAATATTATTTTGGGAATTAAAATTAAATGACATATATTGAAACTAGATAAAAATTAAAATTCAAGTTAACGTGTAATTAATAAGGTACTGATTATCAGGCATCACGAGAAGGTCAATCCATACTTGTGATTGTAACTGACTCTGAGACTCTTTTATATGATCTCTGCTATGATCAAAGACCTCAAAATTGGTGTTCTAGGGTTTCGTAACCCTCTATGTATGAACTCTAATAGATGACCAATCTCACCTAGCCCAAATAGATTAGTGGCGATTCTAAATAAATAGTCATTCCATAATGACTATTTAGGGTTAAGTAGAATGAGTGATTCATCTTCACCACCTAGTCCCTAAAAATAAAAAAATATTAATAATGATATGGCCTATAGAAATAAGAGAATATAAAATTGTGATATATCAATAACTATAAGAATGAGGGCCATTTAAGTCGAGCTTGGTTAAGATTTAGATCTAGGCCACATTACGATAGCTTGGCGACTCCGCTGGGGACATCTAGAGAGTTAGGCTTAAAGTTAATTATGTGCTAACTAAATTTTAATTAATTCAGTTTCATGTTATTTAATTTTAAATTCCCTTTCAAGAAAAAAATTTTCTTTTCATTATATTAATATTTATTTTGCAGTGATATTTTTGTGTGTTCTTTTTGTCTTTTGGGAGTTTTATTTTTAATCATTGTGTCAAAAAAATATATTTGCCTCTTCAGACACACTATGCACATGTGCAGTTGTTTTTCTTTCATCTGATATGGAGGAGCATAGGTACTTAATATTTTGGGAAGAGGTGAAGTAGTGCTACCTTCTAAGGTTTTAGCCTTTGTTTGGGCCAATGAAAAGCTTACTGGGTATAGATTCCTATGTCTGCCTAAGGTGTTAGCCTTGTTACAAGCATGGAAGACATGCCCACTTGAATTAAACCTAATGCGACGTAAATCCATGATGGATAAGGATAAGGCACCTCGTTAGTCCTTTCTAGGCTTGAGAAATTCAAGAACCTAATTAGTGGTTGATTTAAATCTCTTTTAGTAAACCATACTAACCATCCAGTTAAAACAATGCTCAATTTTTGGTGTCACCAAAATTAAGGACACATGAAAGGACAAAGCTATCTCTTTCTCTTTATTTTCATACTTTTATTTAGATAATTTTAATATTTTATTTGAATAATTTGTGATTTTTATAGCTTTGAAACTTATTTATTTAGTTAATTTTGATGCTTTATTTGAATAATTTGTGATTTTCATTGTTTCAAAATTTTATTTGAATTTAATATTTCTTAAGGATATTACATTTTTTCTTTTTCCCATTTTTTGTCCATTTTTTTCCTTATTTGCATACATGAACGCTTACTTTAAAAAAAATTTTAGCTTAAATCAATTTACATTTAACTTTATGGCCAAACCAATACATGCAGTGATTATTTCCTAGGAATTTGAAGAGGTCCATTTTGAGTTTGAATTCAACCATAAAAAAGACAAGGACTGTATACCAAGGGGGTTTTGTGTTCGAATTACTGAAGATCACACATTTAGATCTCCACTAGAATAATTTGAGAGAGTTAGCCGAAATATAGGATCAGTAGGGAAATGCAAAGTAAAACTGATTTATGGAAAATATGGACAGATTAATCTCTTGCGCAAAATACACATGGATGAATAGTTAGTTAGGCTTATGGTTGAGTTTTATGATCAGTTATTTTGATATTTCTCATTTAATTAACATGACATGACTTTGATTATGGAAGAGATTTTGGCCTTCCTCAGGTTTGGGCCTTTGGAGATGAGACCTATCTATTGCAAAGAACACAATCTGACTAGCTTCCATAAAAAAAATTGACTTAAATTTTGGATCTGGATTTCAAAGCTTGCATACATCATATAGAACAGAAAGGGAATACTTGGTAGTTTCTATAAAAATAAATCCAAAAACAATCTGACACTGAAAAAGCTCTTGATGCATTTGCTCTTGCTAAATATAGGATGGTTTTCTTCTTGAAAGTGTTGAGGCATGTTAAGTCGATAGTAGTGGATTTATTTGATTGGCTAAAACAAAACATGCACCTAGCTCTAATAATTCTTCCAAGATGATTCGAGCACTCAATTTATGTCAAAAAAATGGCTAAAGGAGATTCTTTGGAAGTGCTATGTTATTGTATATCTGGGCTAAAAGCCATTTTTAAGGAGAAAGAGTAGAGAAAGTCAAACCTTACTTCTTACATTCTGTCCTTCTTTAAGAATTCATCAACAAAGAATGGCCCAAGTTCAGAACCAAGAAACAATGGGTTGAAATGCTTAAAAACTTGGCTTCTTTTGATATAACTTGGAGGGCACAATGGTTTTCATTGAAACCCTTTGTTTATGGGTGTCGTAATTTACTTTATGTGCCTTTACTTGGCATATAGGGCATCATGGGTTATGCACCATTATTGGCTCAAAGACAATATGGCTCGCAATAGCCTATGACTTTAAATTTAGCTAGTGTGGATTTCGAATATCGGGGTAAGGATTATAAAATGTCATTTCAAATGATCGCTTTACACTGGGAAGAGAGGTATGAGTCGAGATTATATGCATGCATAGATAAGACTACTCTAGGGTATAATGCTTGGAGGAGAGTTTAGGGTTGTAACATAATCATTCCTAACTCAAAAAAGACTATTCCTCGAGTATCTATTTAACCAAAGCTTGTTATGCCATTCGAGATTGATTTGATTAAGTAGGAAATTGCTAGGGAACAAAAAAGAATGAGTGACAAGAATCATCAGCTCTAAAAGGAAGTGGCCTATTTATAGATGAAGATGGAAGCAAAAGCAAAAAAGGTTAAAAAAATGGAAGAAAAGTACAATATGATAAAGAACTACTAGATTGAACAAAACAAGAAAATGAAGATTGTCAAGATATCTGAGAGTTCTAGCAGCATTACTAAAGGAATGAGAGAGGAAATGTGTAAGCTTAGTGAAGAGTTAGAAATATGGAAGGCTAAAGCTTTGGAAGGAAAAGCCAAGCAAGCTATTTTTGAAAGAGAAAGAAAAGAGCATGTTGATACACATCTCCAGTTAAAAAGGTTTATTGAAAAGAGTGAACAACTCCAAGCTACCCTGGATTGAGAGTATAAAGGGGTATCTCAACTACTTGAAGAAAAACAAGGCCTCATAATAACTATTACAGAGATGGGATTGAAATTACAACATAAAGGTGATGATATTTGCACCTTGGTACAGCATTACCATGATCTCGATATATATGGGGCTAATAGACTATGGTGGGCTAAAGATGATGGCAGACGATGGGCAGTTAATTCTTACGGATGACAAATATACATATATCATCTTATAGAATGATAACTCTATAAAATACAGTTATTTAATCTCATTATTTACATTAAATTACCTAAGTCTTAGAGATTTTTATTTTAAATTTTATTTATAGTAGTATTATTTTATTCAAATTTTATTTATTTTTAGTAGTGTTAATTTAGCATTATTTACTTTCCTTATATTTAATTGCTTAATTATTTAAATATTTTTCATATTTTTGAAGGTTAAATCCCAAAAGAGTTTCCAAAAGTGCACAACTTAATCAACAAGTGGACTAAACCAAGGAAAGTGATTAAGTTTGGCAAATTCCAAAAATAATATTTTCAAGCTACTTGAAGACCAAGTTTATACCTTTAGGATTTTGCCTATAAATAGGAATCTTAGTATTAGACTTAGACATAGAATAAGAGAGACAATACCAGATATTCTATAGTTTTATTTTTCTTTAGTTCTGGGAAGAGAAGAGAAATCACCATAATAATCAAGAAGCTAGAGAGATTTTGGAGAAGCTTAAAGATCAAAGATCCGGCCAATCTTAGTTTTCTCTTTCTCTTTGCTTTTTTTATCTTTCTTGTATTATTTAAAATGCTGAAACTCCTTAGTTTTATATTTTATATATTTATTATGAACTAGATTTATTTTTCTGGGGTTGCAATGGAACTCAATATGTAATTTGGATTATTTTATTTTATTTTTTTGATTTAATAATATTTGAGTTATTTGTTCAATCTGATTCTTAATGCTTCTAATTGCTTGATCACCAATTAGATTGATTTGGTAACCATAATGAACTTGGAAAAGAGAATTTTTTGTTTAGACCTGGATTAAATGACATATGTTTCATTCTTATTTATTAGGATGAATTGATCTGCATGTTAGATAGGAATATACGAGCATGCCATATGTAACCAAATTAGAGTCTAGGCTTAATGAGTTTCTTTTAATTCAATTTGTATAGGAATATAGTAAATTGGATGGAAGAAATATTTTTATAAGACCATCAGAAGATACTTATAAATAAATTAAAACTCTAGGTTAACAACTCATTATTATTAGTCAAGTTAAAAAAATAGGGTTTTATTCAAATAAAGTGTTAAAAAAGTGTAATCCTAGGCTTTTATTATTTATTATTTGCTTCATTATTATTATTATTATTATGATTATTATTATTATTAGTTATAATTTTTAATCTTTTGTTTGAATAAAACTAAGTTGTTTTAATTTGAGTACTTAACAAATTTAGTATCAATTCCTCGTGAGATCGACACTCTACTCCATCACTATATCACTTATTGCAATACGTACACTTTCATGGTTAGTTTTGACAAAACTTTTTTAGTGCCATTGCCGGGGAATTGTTTTACTAATTTTGTTAATATTAATACCAAGCAATCTTACTCTTAATTTAAACTTTTATTTATCTATTTATTTTTATTTCAGGTAATCTGAGAAGATGGCATTCTATAATTATCAATGGTTATCTAAGGAAGTTAAACAAAGGAAAACACTAAATGCCATATCTGCACAACTGGATGCAATTTATGGGAAGCTTGACAATTTGAATGCATGTTCTACCCAAAACCCATTTATAACTTGCAAATTATGTGGGGGAGCACACACTAGTGATCGTTGTCCAATTTATGTTAAACCCATTCAATATGTTGGAAACTATAGTATACAACAAGATTAGTATTATTCTGAAAATTATTATTTGAATTAGGGTGATTATCCAAATTTTGCTCGGGGCAACACTCAATGGCCTTCATATTCAGTTGATCCAACCTTTCATCAGGGTTTTCCACCACAATCACAAGTCTATATCCTAGAAGAGAAGCAATCATTAGAAGAGATGTTTATGTAATATATGGCAAAAACTAAAAGTCGAGACACTATCATTCAGAGTCTAGCAGTATCTTTGAGGAACCTTGAGATGCAAGTAGGCTAACTTGCTGATGTCATCTGCAATTGTCCTCAAGAACTAGAATTAATAATTGAACACGAAGATGAAATTTTGGTTGATAGACATGATGAAGAGGGTTAAGAAAAGAAAATACAATCTGGCCCACCATTATCCTTCCCAAAAGAATATGATGAGTATTGTGCAGTCAATTGGATGGAAAGTGCATCCAACGAAGTGTTCATAGAGAGTTATTCCATTGATCCATTTGAGGCATCATTGATTTCAACTTCTGAGTGGGATAACATTGACTTTATTAGATATTCAAAGTTATTGGAAGCATAACCACATTCCATTAGTTTCACCTTTTTGTTTGAGCTATTAGGATTTTCAACTAATATAATGTCATCTTTAAAGCCTTTTATTCAAAAACCAATTTGGTTGGAGTGTAAGCCTTTGCCAATATATTTAAGAAACTATAAAAAGGCATTGGGATGGTCAATTACCGACATAAAATGGCCTAGAAAGTTCAAGGTAAAATGGTAGAATTTCAAACATCTTTTGGCAGGCAAATTTCATTGACAAAGGTCTTATAACAATTTAGCCTACCCAAAATAACAATGGAGAAAGTCAAGCCGATGACTATAAATCAAGCGCTTTGTGGGAGGTAACCCAAGCTTCTTAAACTTTACTTTACTTAATTTTAGAAACTTATTTAGTTTTTTTTTCTCATACTTATTTTTTCTTTTTAGTGTTAAAAAAAAAGTTGCGCTGCAGCACCAAAAATTAGCATCGAAGCACCAAGATGTGTAGAATGCCGATGCTGTAGCACTGGAATAGTGGCACTGTAGCACCACAAAAATGAAAAAAAATGTTAAATGTTGGTGCTGCAGCGCCGGGGTTTTAGGGCTACAACGCTAGCAGTCCTCCCATTTCTCCTTTTCATATTTTTCTTATTTTCAATCCCTTATTTTACTTAGTCGCTTGCACTGACATGATAAGTTTTTAGATTTTTTATTTTTAATTTTCTATAAAATTAAAAAAAATTAGGATCATTAGGTTTTTCTTTTTAGGATTATTTCTAATAAGTTTGTTTTATTTGGTTTTCTTTTACAGCTTCCCACCAACTTTGACAAGCATGATAATTCGAAAAGAACAGCTAGAGCTTTGCTCGAGTTTTCTTCATCGAGAAAGGGGAGTTTCTTATTATTTCTTTTTTTATTTATAAACATTGAGGAAAATGTTTGTTTTAAGTTCGGGGGTAAGGTTACTATTTTATTAGGGTCAAATTAGTTTAGGTTAATTAATTCTTGCATAATTTTTTCTTTGTTTTTGCATAAATTTTTTTGTTTTTTTTTTTTCATAATTTTTTTAAATCTAATATGATTGAGATGTTTTGTGCCTAATATGATGAGATTTTTATTCAATGATAAGAACTTAGTTATTGATTTATCTTGATTCTTAGGAAAATATAAGCATGATTTAAATTTGCGATTGGATTCTTTTATTTTTCTCATTGTCAGGATGTGATTTTCAAAAAATTTTGAGCACATAATCTCTTACATTGATTTGTACTGCTTATTGAATATTGTTTATGTTGATGTAAATTTCAATTATATCTAGAGGCCTAGAATTTGTTTGATTCTCTCTTAAGGCGAAATCCTAAATAGCACTAAGTTGAAGAGATGATTTAGGCCATCTTTGGATCGTTTGAGCCTTTCTAAGCCTACCTTTATATATTTATCCTTAGTTACCCCATTTGAGCCTAATTTATATATCCTTTTTCTTTTGATTGCCAATTATATTTAGCCGAGCCTAATAAGAAAAACCATGATCAACCTTCATTACATGGGCATGAGCATGAAATTGTTTCAAAAAGCATAATGAGCCATGTTTGAATTGTGTTGTATTGGTAAAGCATGAAAGAA
>JBBYHL010030160.1:0-10453 GCA_038381835.1 Adansonia madagascariensis
GGATGGCCACCATAAAGTGGCCATAAACTTGGAATCGCCACTAATCATGTTAAGGTAGGCATGACTGAACGCCTATTGAAAATAATACCAGAGATTCATTATTTTGGGTTCGGGAGTTGGTTACGTGTGGGGAAGGATTAGCACCCCCCACAACGCTTGAAAATCGGTACCATCTAATTATTTTTTACTTGAATCTTGGTTTTTTCAATTCCATTTTTATCATTATTTAAATATAACTCCCTCTAACGCGTGAAATTTTGTAAAGATACGAGTTTGGGTTTTAATTAAAATTTTATCACCTATGCGCCTCAGAGAGGTGAGAAACATAGGGGTTTTGATGAAAATGAACTTCGGATAGGTTTTTAAAATCAAATATTTCATGTCCAGCACTGGAGAGATACCGACACGAGATATCGCTTTGTGATTTTGAAAATAATTCTTTTAAAGTATGAATGCTCAAGGTTCCTACAAGAGGAAATGCATTAGTAAGATAGGAAAGAAACCAGTAAATAAATACCCGAAAAAAATAAACACATAAAATATATAAAAAAGAAGGATGATCGAAATGTATCTTATAGTTGTCTTTGATTATTGATGAATAACCGAGACAACAATGTTGAGACTTAGTTGGATTCAGTGGAAATTTGAGGAGAAAAAAAGTTTAGATGACTCAAAGATGTCCCAAAAAAAAAAGTTTGGAATTTGGAAGGAATGTGGAGAGCGGGGTTGGAGTATCCCTTCAGAAGAGTGGGGTTGGAGTATCCGCAAAGGTAAAAATTTGATGTCATTTTGAGGTAAAAGCGAGGTTGGAGTATCCTCTCGGAGAAGTGGGGTTGGAGTATTCCCGAAAATGGAAGTTTGATATTGGATTTGAGTTAAAAATGAGTTTGGAGTGTCCCCTCGACGTAGTGGGGTTGGAGTATCTAAAAATAAAAATCTTCGATGTTAAAAGAAATGAGTCATATTTTGAAAAAAGAGAATCTTTAAAAATCGAGAGCCGAAGGTTTGGCTAAAATGTTCCTCTTTTGTTTAGCCTTAGTCCATGTCTAAAGGGCTTAGGCTGTGGGAATGAGCCGAGTAGATCGTGAGGCATTCGAATGCCTCAATAAGAGCGTTTCAGAAATTGGGTTAGAAACAAAGGACAGCATTGCGTCATTTCTCTTTTTGAATTTATTTTGAGCTCATCCGAAGGTCCCCAAGGGTAAATGAGGTACCGTTAGAAAGTTAACTCAGGGAGGATCAATATAAAATTATTCCAAAAATCCTAAAAAATTGCCTCCTAGGTGGAAATATTTTTCATATTAGGGATTGGTTCGACACTGGCAGCATATGCAGGGGAAGTAGGGCAGTTGACTTTGAAAAATTATTTCGGACTCATACGGAATTGTTAAACTGCAAAAGATACCTTTACGGAAAGGAAATTTCACGAACTTTTTGTGAAAAATATCTGAAAAATCCATATAAATCATCTGGTGGGCCGAATCGGCCCAAACAGAATGTGAATTACTGATTCTAGGAGTTTCAAACAGCAAACCTTCAAAAAATCGTAACTCCTTCATCTGGAATGATCCAAGGGCAAGCAAGATACCATTGGAAAGGTTATTCAATGCCCTTATAGGAAAAAATGTCAAACAATTCATGAAAAATTGTTTATGGTTCAAAAATAATTTTTCAAGTCATGAATACAATGCTGTCAGCATAAAATAGGAGGAATTTTTTGTTTTCTCGGACTTATTCGGACTAAATTCGAGCCATGGACATCTGAATATCCATGGCAGAAAAAAATGAATGACATGGGCTTCATGAGCTCATCTACACAATTCTGAAGTAGTTTGGGACGATAAAATAGCCTGTTGACCATGCGACAAACACAAGGATTCTAAGCAAGGATCAAGGCATGAACAAATTGACACTAAAAAGGATATTATATTTAAAAAAATATTTTGCTTCTTTTAACCTTGAATCTCAACATAAGTAGCTTAATATTACCCCAAGATTAAAGTGTCAATTTGTGAAAAAATAATAGACCAAGATTAATCCCATTAATTGGGTTAATCTTAATCTAACTTGGGGTGTGTCTTCAAAAAAAAATAGTATATATATAGGCATATATATATTAGCACACTGAGCAAATATGATAAAAAAAATCAAATGCAAATATTATCAAGAGACATTTAAATGAGCATAAAATATGACCTCAAGCATAAAAATGTCACTCTCGTCGCTACACCTTTTTTACATTTTTGTTGACAATTTACACTTGAAGGCAAGGTGAGGCTCAGTGGCTAGTTTACTCTTCTCCCATATTGGTGGCCTAGGTTTGAACCAAGCTATACCACACAATTTGTTTTTTTTTTTCCTTCCTTTTTTCTTTCTTCTTTTTCTTCACCCTAAAACCAGACCACAGCAGGAAAAGAAAAACCCAAAAACTGACGATCGACCATCGCACCGATCGTCGGTGGTGGCGGTTGGCTATTAAACTTTACCTTTAGACTTCTTTCGACCTCTTCTTTCCAAATCTGCGGTCAGATTTTCCTAAATCTTTTTAGCTTTTTCTAGATCTACAAGAGAAGTTCAAACCTTTTACCTCAAATCCAGCTACCGTCCACCGTTGGATCATTCTCAAACTCTGGTGTGTTTTTCCCCTCCGTATGAGCTTCCTTTTCATCGTTGGGATTCTCAAAATAAGCACCGAAACCTCTGCCACCGAAAACCCCACTTTGAATTTTTTGATTTTTTTTTGAAAGCTTGTGTTTTTTTTTGAAATTCTTAAAAAAAAAATTTTTCAGCTCCCCTTCTCTTTTTTTCTCTGATGGTTATATACACTAAGAAAAAGCTGAAACGATTGGTGGTTTGGGGACCAGATCCATGGCAGAAGCTGCCATGGCTGGTTCTGTAACTATGGCAGAGCGGCTGCCTGTTCCCCATTTTTTTTTTTTGTCTTCTTCATTGCTTTTTATTCTTTATTTGTTTTGTCATTTTATGACCAAAACTTAGCTTTGGCGTATGGGTCACAAGTGACCTTTTCCATGGAGATGGCCTAGGTTCAAAACCTATGCCACTCATTCATTCTTTTTTTTGGTCTTTTTTGGCTTTTTTTTTATTTTTGTCATTTCGTTGGTTCGAAACCTAGGCTACTCTTTTTTTTTTCTTATTTTTTTCTTTTCTTTTTTATTTGTTTTTGTGATTTCATGACTAAAACATATGCTGATGTGTTGGTCATGGGCTATATATTAACAAGGGTGGCCTGGGTTTAAAACCCAAGTCACTCATTTTTATTTATATATATTTTTTTATATTTTTTCAAATTAGCCTAAATTGAAATAAATCAAGCCCAATTAATTCAGATCCAACAAACCCAAATTAAAAATGGCTGAATTATTTTGAATAACGAGTGTTCTAAAATTTATCCGGACAAAATTTAATATCTACAACAATCATTTATTGTGAAACACTTTATATTGCCTATTGCACCTCACTTAAGCACGTGCTTGTTCTGTGCCATGCCAGTCAGACAATTTAATGGTTCTAGTGCTTATAGAGTGTGCTTGGTGCCCTTGATAATGTTGGTTTTCTTTATGTTTGTTTGCTTGAACGTACACTGATTTGTGTTTGATAGGTTGTTCCTGCATGGTTAAATTGCTTGCAATAAAAGTGATCTGATTAAAGCCAAAGTTGTTCACAAACATCTTTGTTCAATGGTAGAGAGGTAACATTAGCTTTGTTGATTTAACCATACTGATCTGATTTCCACATTTTTTTTGCCTTAATTTTCTTTTATTGTTCATTATCAAACAATGTATCTCATGTGAGTTTAGGTTGGACAATGAAGTTTAGGTCGGACAATGGTTAAATTGAAATGAATCAAGCCCAATTAATTCAGATCCAACAAACCTAAATTAAAACTAGCTGAATTGTTTCGAATAACGAGTGTTCTATAAATTGTCCGGACAAAATTTAGTGTCTATAATAATCATTTATTGTGAAACACTTTATATTCCCTATTGCACCTCACTTAAGCACGTGCTTGTTCTGTGCCATGCTAGTCAAACAATTTAATGGTTCTAGTGCTTATAGAGTGTGCTTGGTGCCCTTGACAATGCTAGTTTCTTTATGTTTGTTTGCTTGAACATACATTGATTTGTGTTTGGTAGGTTGTTCTCGCATGGTTAAATAGCTTGCCAATAAAAGTGATCTGATTGAAGCCAAGGTTGTTCACGAACATCTTTGTTCAATGGTAGAGAGGTAACATTAGCTTTATTGATTTAACCATACTGATTTGATTTCCACATTTTTTTTGCCTTAATTTACTTTTATTGTCCATTATCAAACAATGTATCTCATGTGAGTTTAGGTCGGACAATGAAGTTTTGGGTCCCAATCATCAATATCTTCTTAAGATTGTTGCAGTATTTGTCGAGGTAAGATTTCCAAGTTAATTAGAATCTTCTTAATTTAAAGGCTATTTTTATTTGAATTACTTGGTCTAAACAAACAATGCATTGAAAAATGGAAAATTTTTGACATGCGACTTGTTTGTTTTATTTACGTGGTAGTTAGGTATTTAGGGTGCTTTTGGTGCACAAGATAATGGTAGGATAGGATAAAAATCATCCTATTTTGCATTTGGTTTACCCTTAAAAGGAAACATTGGATTGCAAATAGGATGAGTAATCCTCCTAAAATAGGATTGCTTATTCCTTTTAAAAAAGGGAAGATGCTTATATTTAGGAATAATACCTAAGTAAGCCCTCGAACCTTAAACTTTAGTTAAAAATGAATATCTTTTATTGCATGAAACTAATGTTATGAACTTTTATTGTAATTAGAACATTAACACAATGTTGTCAAGGTATGCGCATAGGCGCGCTTAAACCTTAGCGTTAGACAACAAAAGCACCTCATACCTTTTTAGGCAAAATGCATTTGGTTAGGCCCTTGTTTCATGGGGTCATTACTCTTCCCAAAAGGCATGCTTGGTGGGATGTACAGCGTACTCGCTTATATGCCCAAAGACATTTCCTTTATTATTCAATATGGGATTAATGCACTTTACCTATTTCTTTAAAATGCTTGGTGTGACATTTTCCCCCATCAAATCTTGCGATGCTTCTATCAAGGACTTCACCACTATTTTTGCCTACCTCATCCTTGAAGCATTCGGCGTAGAGTCACAGTTGATCCACCCTGCCTATCCCATTCATTGGGGCTTTTGGTGTAAAATCGGATAGTCAAAGGTTGACTTTTATATCACTTGTCACAAGCTATTACTCTTTTCTCAAAAGACAGATCTGATAGGATGTGCAGCTCATCCGCTTTTTTGCCTAAAGAACTTTCCTTTCTTATCCAATGTGAGATTAATGCACCCTGCCTACTTTAGAGTGTTTGGCATGACATACGCCTGGTGTGCCTAAGCATTCTTTTTTGTAAAGCAATAGGCATAAAAAAACTGCTTGATTGAAGTTCTTTATTTTGGACTTTTTTCATTAGATGTACCTTTATTAGTAAGAAAGAGGATAGAATCAAACTTTTTACTTTTCAATATTTGAGTATTCAACAAAAAACATGAGACCTCAAGGAAATCATGCATATTGAAAAAAAAGAAATCATGCATATGGGCCAAATAAAAACATCTGCAAGTTTTGGAGATAACTTGGACCACTCTATAGAGTTTATTATCATAATTATATATCTTAAACTTATTTTATACATATATATACAAACACAGAGACACATACAAAAATACACATATACATATTGTGCCTTACTTCACTCAAGCGAGTGTTTGTTGCGCCTGAGGTTATGTAAGGGCTCTAGCTGTTAGAGTGCGCCTTGTGACCTTGACAACACTGCCTTGACAATATAAAATATTCTATTTTTTGTTAAGTACTTAGTTGGATGCTGTAATTTATAGAAAATGCTTAATTCGATTTATTTGGATGAGTTGGATGTCAAATGTTTGATGTAATGCTATTTTATAAATTTCTGGCAATTGGACTTCGTTCAAGATTTAATGGGATAATTATAATGAAATAAAAGTACATACCCTTAATTTCATGTAATTAAAGGTTGAGGGGTTATTTCTGTTTTTGACCCAATTGTAGAGTGCCACATGAAGCTGTCTAATTGCCAATACCATTGTGGCATTTCATTTTTTTTTCTGTTTTTCCCCCCTTTTTAGGTAAAAATTCAAATTTCTTCCTCTTTCTTATTTTGCTTGCTTTTTTCCTTTGCTTTTTTGTAAATATATGCTGTCAATAAGTTTATTGCCCCTTTCTAAATACTATCTTGCCTTGTTCCTTTTTTTCTTTTTGGCTACATAAAAATTCAAAACAATTAGAAAACAGAAAGGTTAAGGAAAAGAGTTTTTAGACAAGGAAAGATGATTTTTTTGTTTTATTTTTTCAACTCTATTGAAGAATATCATAAAAAATACTTAAAAATTTCAAAATGTGGACAAAAAATTGTATAGTTTTGTGCAACTTTCTTATTCGTACCTTTTTCTAGACTAGAACTAATAAACTCAAAATAAAAAAAAAAAAAAAAAAAAAAAGAAAATAACAAAAGAGTGAACTGAATGTTAGATGAATTTGGACACTTATTGGACTTAATAAAAGGTCTCCAAAAGTTGTAATACTCGCAAATTGCAGCGAGTGAATTATTGTTTGCATAATAAATTCTATATGCTAGTTCATTGGTTTAGTATGATACTTTGTTGGTATGGCATAGTTTAAATTTTCTTGCGTCTTTTTTAAATAGGTAGTTACCTTAACTTATTTATCAGTTAGAAAGGCATCTCTTCATAGAAAAATTGTAGTTCTTTAATTAATTGAGGACCATATCACTTAGGGCCTCCTTGAATGAATAAAATTTGTACTATTCTTGTATAGAGAAGGCATTTTTGTCTAATTTCAAATGTTGTCCCATCTTACGTTGAATCACGTAATACTCCTAACATGTTATAGGATAAAAACAATTAAATCTTGCACTTAATATTTTCGCGCACCAAACATAGGATAGGTTGATAGTTCTTAACCAATCCGCTTAGCTTATTCACCCTATCCTCACAAGAAACACACCTTTGTATATTATCTTAAAGTACCTCCTGAATTAATTCCATTTCGAACAAAGGCTACTGGAGCCACTGTTGCACTTGATATTCAGCCCCTCAATTCTATTGATCTGATAGAGAATTCATATGGACATATCAGAGACTGAATAGTTGCTATTATGTTCTTAAAGTAGGGTGTGTTGAATGAGTGTTAGCCTCATAAAATGCAAAACTCTCTTTTTCTTTGGGTTTTAGAAGTGAAAGGGTTGACAATTAAGGTATATATTTCCTTTAATAAGGACATGACAACTTCAAGTCTCTTTGTGTTTGTAAAATATGTGCCATTGGGTATGTTCTCTTACAGATATAGTTATTTTGTAGGTTCTATGTGGTAGGGATCTGGCCACTGAGCAAACTGCAAGTCGGATCGTCAGTCTACTGAGGCAGCTTCAGCGGAGTTTGCCAGCTGCGACGTTAGCCTCAACATGGTCATCTTTGCAGCCACAGCAACAGCTTGCTTTGCAAACCATCCTCTCATGGTATATTTGGTTTCGGAAGCATCTTTCTGGTTTTGAAGGTCTGTATGTTGAAGCATAATTATTACCGATTTTTTTCTCCGACAAGGTTACGGTTGTTTGCTTCGGCATCATGATGATAATGATGATGTTTTGCTTCAAGCCAGTGAAGCTTTGATTGAGGTGAGCCATCAGTGATTGAAATGAATCCTTCTGTTTTGTTTTTGTAGAATGTGTATATTACAAGGCTCTTATGGAAAAAGAAAGCAGAGGTGATTCGTGTTCGTAAGCATTTTTTCTTTTTTTTACGACTCGGTGCATGAAGAGGTTGTGAGTGAGGGCAATTCTTGTAGCAGTTTTTGTCTGAAATGTGTGTTTTCATTTGTGTTATACACAATTTTGCCGATTGTGATCTATATCTCGACTGAAATTTTGAGTGGGTATTATCCTTTCCTCATGTTTGTAATTTTGATCACAAATAAATAAAAGGCAATAATATATGTATATGTATGTGTGTGTAAGTTTGCTAATCATTTTGGTTGAGATTCTTCAATTTTTGGGAATTACATATTATTTATTCTTTTGATAATTGCGGGTGGGGTGGGATTGTCTGGAATTGTACCCTGACTTTCATGTCCCAGGGTTGCTCTTAGCTACCAGGTCAATAGCTTGTTGGCGAAATTATATATTATTGTCGTTGGGGAACATGGAGTTTATTTTAGCATTTTGTTTTGTTTTGTACCGTCTGAAAAAAGAAATTATTATTTTTTCTCATGCTTCCATTGAGTTACATACACTGTACAACTTTGTTCGGTCTGCACTAAGCCTTGTCAAGTTTGATGAAGCAAGTCTGTCTAATTGAGCATTATCTTAAATTTATTTATTTATTTTTAAATATTCGACTTGTGAGGATACTAAAGGGTTCCGGAATTATGATTTTACCGCCAGATAAAAAAAGTTAAATTTATTTATGAAATACTTAAATTATATATTAATTCTAAACATCATTCAACTAAGTGTTCATGGTCTAAGCTTAGGTTTGGAAAAAATTTGAATTTAAAGTTTTGGTCTACATTAGGCTTGGTTCAACCTGTCCATTTTAGTTTAAATACTTGTTCATGTTATTAAAAAATTATTTTTTATTAATATTTATATATTTTATAATTAAATTTAAATAAAATAATTATCTTAATTTAAAAGTATTGTTTTTTATTGAATTAACCTGAAACAAAAAATGTAAAATCAAATTTTGATCAGATGAGCTGCGCAACTCATAGATTAGTCTACATTCAACTACTTAGTATGAATTTGAGTATAACAACTTCTATAAAAATCTTTTGTAGGAGGAATTTTAGTGGCTAATATAATTTTTTTGGGGGAGGGGACTAAGTGGCAAAAAGAGAATGTTTTATACAACTCCTGGTTTGGATGAGTTGATGGGATCGTCAGTGTTGGAGGATGTTGTTCATGTAATGCCCTTTCCTAAATGTTGGTGGCTTCAATACCACTAGTCAAGTTGTTCTCAGGATTAATCGATTCCTTTCTCGTGTCGATGATGCCCATTTCCCTTTTTTTCCTTAAAGGTCTCGGTAATAGCCTAGTTAATGCCGCAATCTGAGCTTGAAGTTCCTCATTTTTATGGAGTGATTGCTCTTGAGACTCCCTATAATAAGCTCGAGTCATTTGATGTGGGCTTGGTGATCAATTTTTGTGGCTTTTTGATGATTACGAGTGTTATACAAATGATAGATGGTAGGTGTCATGTTTTAACGCACCTTTACTTTAGATTATTACTGGATTAGACTTTTATGATGTGTTGCGAGCATGTTTGATGAGCTGACAATGAGTATGCTATCATGATAATAAATGATATAAAAGAATCAAGCAATAGAAGAATTGGGTTAGTCATGCAAGTGCAAGAGAGGCAATTGGATTAGGAGACAGCTTCACCAATAGTGTTTTTCATTACAGCAATAAAATATCTCGATTACACATGATTACATTTGGAAATGGCTAACATAGTTACATTGCTTGATCACATGTTCCAAAAAAATACAACAGTTGTTGTTCATGGGCTCTAATGGGCAAGATGTCATGTGTCAATAATCGGGCAACATCCATCATGTCCTTAGCCTTTAACTAAGCCGCCTGAATCTGCTTAGTGAGATGGCGATAGTGGTCCTGATAATTTTAGCATGCATGATCAACCATCTCTAGCCACTTTTGTTCCCGCTGCTCAAAGGCTCTTACTAATTCATCAACTTGGATTCTAAGTTTTATAGCCTTATTCTCGACCTAGTGTGCTCTCAAGTCCTAGGCTTGAGCTTCTAGACGTCCATTCTTCCTTTGGTAAGTTAATATGAAGGAACGAGTTCTAGCAAACTTCTCTTTATTGACCTTGGCCTTTTTTTTCCATCGATGCAACTATTTTTTGACGGTAGCAATTTCTACCTCCCATTCTACTGATGACTTATCAAGGCATCGAAACTTGCTTGCTTAACTAAGTGCCACGTAGTCATTCATCAGACTCTCAAGATCCTCATTGAAGCAGTTTTTCTTTTTGACAACCTGGTTCATTTCACCATCTTAAAGATAGAGGCCCAGTTCTAATTAACTCTTCTCTTCTTTTAAACGAGTGATTTCCTTAGTGAAGGTTGCCTTTTCTTGTTCAAACTCATGCTTGAGCAATTTGATCTTAGAGGGAAATTCATCAACTGGCACTGATGATGTTCCAACACCAGACAGCGGTAAGACGTCGTTGATGCGATGGATTCTCCACTCATCATATCTTGGAGTCATACTACTTCCACTCTAATACTTTTCCATGCATCGGGTTTGTCTACAAGCATGGAAAGCTACCTGAACTTTTGACTTGTAGTCGGATTCA
>JBBYHL010030181.1:0-10452 GCA_038381835.1 Adansonia madagascariensis
GCAAAACTCTAATTTCCAAAATGATCTAGGAAAGAAGACGACCAAAGCGATGTCGTTTTGGTTCTAGTGCCACGTCAGAAGCTGACGCCTAATTTGTGTCACATCATCAGACATGTCATCACCATGTCAACATCATTTTGGCATTCAGCAAGCCACATCATACAGCCGTATCATCATCCACGTAAGCAATGAAGTCGAGTCATAATCCACCTTAGTAGGCCACGACAACATACATGTCAGCATAAAGGAGGTCCAATCATTGACACATCATCAAACACGTCGGCACATGGTGGTCCAATCATCGTAATGCCATCAGTAAGGTGGCTACCACGTCATCCCATGTTACACATGTCGGATCTCTATTTGTCCACGTGTTTTTCTGTCATTACCATGTCATCATCTCGATTAGCGGCCACATCGTCGTTGACTCATTTGTGGTATACACGTGTCATAATTCTATTGGTACATGTGTGCTGCCAAGTCAACTTTCTTCTCTTCGGGTCTGATTCAATTTGGTTCGGTTCAAACCTTTTAACCATCAGCCGGTTTATCCTCTTTTCGCCCTGTTCTTTCACAAACCAGAGCGGTTCCTAAGGTTTTTGACCATCTTGAATCCATTTTTGGGGTACATTTTATCAAAATCCAACTTTATAGTCACGTTTTCTATTTTTGTTGATCTTTTCTTACTATGGATGCTTTCAAGATCAAGTTTTCAAACTCAAGCTCTCATCTTCTATGCCACCTTAAGTTTGAGGAATGGAGTTAAGACAATAAATTAGTCAACTTATTTAGCATAATTTTAGTATATCAATTAGTTAATTGATTTCTATTTTCTTATTTAGTTTAGCTCAATTATTTCTATTTTCGTATTTAGTTTAGCTCAATTATTTCTATTTCTTTATTCAATTTAGCTCTTTATATAAAAATACCCACTTGTACAAATACTTTTATAATATAAGAAATATAAGAAACTCTTTTTCTTCTTTTCCCTCTTTTTCTTCTCATCCACCAATCTAAAATTTTAACAGCTACTTGTACAAATGCTTTTAAACTATAAGAAACTCCTTTTCTTCTTTTCTCTCTTTTCCTTCTTGTCCATCAAACGAAAACTTTAACATGGTATCAAAGCTTCATCCAAAAAAAAAGATTTTCGGGCTCCATCTCTCTAGGGTTTCATCTTTTTAAAAAAAATGATTTTTGGGCTCTATCTCTCTAGGGTTTTGTTTTTTTTAAGCCAGTTTCGGGATCCTCGATCTGTCTTAAAGCAATTTGGTCGATACCAAATTGTTTTTCTCCTCGTGTAAATCACAACGACGAAAATTTGACTCCTAGAAACCTATCCACGCTCTTCAACGCGCCATCGGAGAACGCTGCTAGCAAAACTCTGATTTCCAAAATAATCTAGGAAAAAAGATGACCAAAACGACATCGTTTTAGTTCTAGTGCCACGTTAAAAGTCGACGCCCAGTTAGTGTCACGTCGTCGAACATGTCATCACCATGTCAATATCATTTTGGCATTCAGTAAGCCATGTCATACAGTTGCATCATCATCCACGTAAGCAATGAGGCCGAGTCATAATCCACGTAGTAGGCCACGACAACATACAAGTCAACATAAAGGAGGTCCAATCATAAACATATCATCAAACACGTCGGCACATGATGGTCCAATTAACGCCACGCCATCAGCAAGGTGGCTGCCACGTCATCCCACATTACACATGTAAGATCTCTATTTGTCTACGTGTTTCTCTATCTTTGCCACATCATTATCTCGATTAGCGACCACATCGTCGTTGACTCATTCGTGGTATACACGTGTCATAATTTTATTGGTACATGTGTCTTGCAGTGCCACATTAACTTTCTTCTCTTCTGGTCTGATTCAATTTGGTTCGGTTCAAAGCTTTTAACCATCAGCCAGTTCATCCTCTTTTCATCCAGTTTTTTCGTAAACCAGAGCGGTTCCTAAGGTTTTTGACCATCTTGAATCCATTTTCAGGGTCCATTTTATCAAAATTCAACTCTATGGTCACGTTTTCTCTTTTCGTTCATCTTTTCTTACTAGGGATGCTTTCAATATCAAGTTTTCAAACTCAAGCTGTCATCTTATATGCCACATTGAGTTTGAAGAGGGCTGTTAAAACAATAAATTAGTCAACTTATTTAGCATAATTTTAGTATCTTAATTAGTCAATTGATTTCTATTTTTTTATTTAGTTTAGCTCAATTATTTCTATTTTCTTATTTAGTTTAGCTCCATTATTTCTATTTTCTTATTTAATTTAGCTCTTTATATATAAATACTCACTTGTATAAATACTTTTACAATATAAGAAATATAAGAAACTTTTTTTCTTCTTTTCCATCTTTTTCTTCTCGTCCACCAATCTAAAATTTTAACAGCTACTTTTATAAATACTTTTACAATATAAGAAATATAAGAAACTCTTTTTCTGCTTTTTCTTTTTCTTCTCGCCCACTAATCTAAAATTTTAATATGGTATCAAAGCCATGTCCAAAAAAAAAGATTTTCGGGCTCCATCTCTCTAGGGTTTTGTTTTTGTTTTTTTTTAAAAAAAAAAGATTTTTGGGCTCCACTGTCTAGGGTTTTATTTTCTTTTTAACCAGTTTTCGGGATCCTCGATCCGTCTTAAAGCAATTTGGTTGATACCAAATTGTTTTTCTCTTCGTGTAAATCACAATGGCTAAAATTTGACTCTTAGAAACCTATCCACGCACCTCCACGAGCCATCAGAGAATGCTGCCAGCAAAACTCTAATTTCCAAAATGATCTAGGAAAGAAGACGACCAAAACGATGTTGTTTTGGTTCCGGTGCCACGTCAGAAGCCGACGCCCAATTAGTGTCACATCATCGGACATGTCATCACCATGTCAACATCGTTTTGGCATTCAGCAAGCCACATCATACAGCTGCATCATCATCCACATAAGTAATGAGGTCGAGTCATAATCCACCTTAGTAGGCCACGATAACATACACGTAAGCATAAAAGGAGGTCCAATCATCGATATATCATCAAACACGTCGGCACATGGTGGTCCAATATCGTAATGCCATCAGTAAGGTGGCTACCACGTCATCCCACGTTACACGTGTCGGATCTCTATTTGTCCACGTGTTTCTCTATCATTGCCATGTCATCATCTCGATTAGCAGCCACATAATCGTTGACTCATTCGTGGTATACACGTGTCATAATTCTATTGATACATGTGTCCTATAATGCCATGTCAACTTTTTCTCTTCTGGTCTGATTCAATTTGGTTCGGTTTAAACTTTTTAACCATCGGTCAGTTTATCCTCCTTTCGCCCGGTTCCTTCACAAACCAGAACGGTTCCTAAGGTTTTCGACCATCTTGAATCCATTTTTTGGGTCCATTTTATCAAAATCCAACTCTATAGTCATGTTTTCTCTTTTTGTTGATCTTTTCTTACTATGGATGCTTTCAAGATCAAGTTTTCAAACTCAAGCTCTCATCTTCTATGCCACCTTGAGTTTGAGGAAGAGAGTTAAGACAATAAATTAGTCAACTTATTTAGCATCATTTTAGTATGTCAATTATTCAATTGATTTCTATTTTCTTATTTAGTTTATCTCAATTATTTATATTTTTGTATTTAGTTTAGCTCAATTATTTCTATTTCCTTATTCAATTTAGCTATTTATATAAAAATACCCACTTGTACAAATACTTTTACAATATAAGAAATTTTTTTCTTTTTTTCCCTCTTTTTCTTCTCGTCCACCAATCTAAAATTTTAACAGCTACTTGTGCGAATGCTTTTAAACTATAAGAAATATAAGAAACTCATTTTCTTCTTTTCTCTCTTTTCCTTCTTGTCTACCAAACGAAAACTTTAACATGGTATCAGAACTTCATCCAAAAAAAAGATTTTCGGGCTCCATCTCTCTAGGGTTTTGTTTTTTTTAAGCCAATTTTCGGGATCCTTGATCCGTCTTAAAGCAATTTGGTCGATACCAAATTGTTCTTCTCCTCTTGTAAATCACAACGAAGAAAATTCAACTCATAGAAACCTATCCACGCTCTTCCACGCGCCATCGGAGAACACTGCCAGCAAAACTCTGATTTCCAAAACAATCTGGGAAAGAAGACGACCAAAATGACATCGTTTTAGTTCTAGTGCCATGTTAAAAGCCGACGCCCAGTTAGTGTCACATCGTCGGACATGTCATCACCATGTTAACATCGTTTTGGCATTCAGCAAGCCATGTCATACAGCTGCATCATCATCCACGTAAGCAATGAGGCCGAGTCATAATCCACATAGTAGGCCACGACAACATACACGTCAGCATAAAGGAAGTCCAATCATAAACATATCATCAAACACATCAGCACATGATGGTCCAATTAACGCCACGCCATCAGCAAGGTGGCTGCCACGTCATCCCACATTACACATGTAAGATCTCTATTTGTCCACGTGTTTCTCTATCTTTGCCATGTCATCATCTCGATTAGCGACCACGTCGTCGTTGACTCATTCGTGGTATACACGTGTCATAATTCTATTGGTACATGTGTCCTACAGTGCCACATTAACTTTCTTCTCTTCTAGTTTGATTCAATTTAGTTTGGTTCAAAGCTTTTAACTATCAGCCGGTTAATCCTCTTTTCATCCAGTTTTTTCGTAAATCAGAGCGGTTCCTAAGGTTTTTGACGATCTTAAATCCATTTTTGGGGTCCATTTTATCAAACTTCAACTCTATGGTCACGTTTTCTCTTTTCATTCATCTTTTCTTACTATGGATGCTTTCAAGATCAAGTTTTTAAACTCAAGCTCTCATCTTTTATGCCACCTTGAGTTTGAGGAGGGGTGTTAAGACAATAAATTAGTCAACTTATTTAGCATAATTTTAATATGTTAATTAGTCAATTGATTTTTGTTTCCTTATTTAGTTTAGCTCAATTATTTCTATTTTCTTATTTAGTTTAACTTGATTATTTTTATTTTCTTATTCAATTTAGCTCTTTATATATAAATACCTACTTGTACAAATACTTTTATAACATAAAAAATATAGAAACTCTTTTTCTTATTTTCGTCCACCAATCTAAAATTTTAATAGCTACTTGTACAAATACTTTTACATTATAAGAAATATAAAAAACTATTTTTCTTCTTTTTTCTCTTTTTCTTCTCGTCCACCAATTTAAAATTTTAACATGGTATCAGAGCCTCATCAAAAAAAAAAAAGATTTCGGGCTCCATCTCTCTAGGGTTTTGTTTTTTTTGAGCCAGTTTCCAGGATCCTCGATCCGTCTTAAAGTAATTTGGTCGATACCAAATTGTTCTTCTCCTCGTGTAAATCACAACGACGAAAATCCAACTCCCAAAAACCTATCCACGTGCCTCCACACGCCATCGGAGAATACTGCCAGCAAAACTCTGATTTCCAAAATGATCTGGGAAAGAAAACTACCAAAACGACGTCGTTTTGGTTCCAATGCCACGTCAAAAGTCGACGCCCAGTTAGTGTCACATCATCGGACATGTCAACATCATTTTGGCATTCAACAAGCCATGTCATACAGCCGTATCATCATCTATGTAAGCAATGAGGCCGAGTCATAATCCACGTCAGTAGGCCAGGACAACATACACGTCAGCATAAAAGAGGTCTAATCATCGACACATCATCAAACACGTCGGCATATAGTGGTCCAATTATCGCTATGCCATCAGCAAAGGGGTTGCCATGTCATCCCACATTACACGTGTCATTTCTCTATTTGTCCATATGTTCCTTTGTCATTGCCATGTCATCGTTGACTCATTCGTGGTATACACGTGTCATAATTCTATTGGTACACGTATCCTATAGTGCCATGTCAACTTTCTTCTCTTCTGGTCTGATTCAATTTGGTTCGATTCAAAGCTTTTAACCATCAGTCGGTTCATCCTCTTTTCATCCAGTACCTTCGCAAACCATAGCGGTTCCTAAGGTTTTCGACCATCTTGAATCCATTTTTGGGGTCCATTTTATCAAAATCCAACTCTATAGTCACGTTTTCTCTTTTTGTTGATCTTTTCTTACTATGGATGCTTTCAAGATCAAGTTTTCAAACTCAAGCACTCATCTTCTATGCCATCTTGAGTTTGAGGAGGGGTGTTAAGACAATAAATTAGTCAACTTATTTAGCATAATTTTAGTATGTCAATTAGTCAATTGATTTCTATTTTCTTATTTAGTTTAGCTCAATTATTTCTATTTCCTTATTCAGTTTAGCTCTTTATGTATAACTACCCACTTGTACAAATACTTTTACAATACAAGAAATATAAGAAACTTTTTTTCTTCTTTTCCCTCTTTTTCTTCTCATCCACTAATCTAAAATTTTAACATATATATGTGTATATGTATATTATATATATTAATATATACGTGCTTCAATACTTGTTTTGCTCTTAATTTTATCATGTCGTTTTTTGTTTCTTTTTTTTTCTCTTTTTCTCTTCTTTATTTTTTGGCCTTCAGTTGCGAATGAGATTAAGTTCTTCCGTGATATTTAGATTTCCTTTGTTCTTATCTATGTCCATGTGCTTTTGTTTGTCAGCTTATGGTTATAGTATCATTGCTTTGCACCATCATTTTATGTGCAATGTATATGCAGTCTGGCTACCGGTGTGTGTTTTTTTTTTTTGTATTGTTTTTTCGTGCAAGGTTTTGTGCAGTTTTTATATATTCAATTACTGATTTTTTTTTTTTTTAAATTGCTTACGTCTTTTTCTTTTTACTCGCTTCTTTTATCTTCCTTTACCATTTCATGACATGGAACAAGATGGACCAAATTTATGCAAAGGCTTTATTAACATAAATATAAATGAACCTTTTAGAATTTATGGAATTTTTTCAGAACATTTAATTGATTCGTATAAAATGTCAACCGAAATTTGTATTAAGTGTTCTAAAGATGTCAGAAATATTGATCTGTTAGATATTAATTATCATGAAAAAATGTGATATCAATACATGTATAAGGATTCGGTTGAATAGGTGCAAAAGATGTGTATTAAGAGTTCCCAAATGATGTTGAATTAGTTTTATCTTCAAAGATTGTATAATGAACTATTCATGAGATATGTGTAACTTATTAAGAAGAATCAGAGAATGTTGACTGCTCTGCAAGTCGCGAAAAGTGTATTGCCTATCTCTGATGAACAGGCTAATAATACTTTATTTTTTTCAGTGTTTGAGGTTGAATTTTATGTAGTGAATCCAACATTTTGTAGAGAGAACCATGGATGCTGGTTTATATATATATGCATACATGCATATAATACGTGTGTGTTTGTTCTTGTTTTTTGTATAACTGGTCCATGGCAATGAGATATATGTGTATATAAACTAAAAAAATTTCCTTTTTATTGTCCTTGTCCAAACCATGGTATCATTCTGACCAGTGATATATGAGTAGTGATATTGGCTTTTTGTGATGGATATTAAAGCAAATTGAGTTTCCCTCGTTCAAATTGTGATACCATCAAATGAGTAATGTAAAAGAAAATTTCTTGTTTTTAATGATATAAAAGAATATTATAAATAAAAGAGTGCAATGAATTACAGAGAATGTTATTGTTTATTTAAAATAGATGAATATACTGCTTCCAATAAATGATAAATGAAAAAGAACGTTGTACATAATTTCCTTGTATTTTTAAACTAGCTTCTGTTACAATAAGCTGTTATTATTCATAAAGTCTCAAGTTTATCTCTTAGAAATAGTTTTTACAAGGTTCATTCAATTCTGCTCTCACATTTTAAACAACGAAGAGATCAATAATCTTTGTAGGCAAATTAGTTATTTGGTTATGCAAAACTATTTCTAAGACCATGGAATAAAGCAAAAAAAGTATGGTCATGAAAACAACATGGATTGCAATGTGATAGAAGTTATTGTAAGTATCCAACACTAAGTTGAACTTTTGTTGCTGTAGATAGCTTTTATTAGTGGCTAATGTCAACTATCAAAATAAAAACAGTTGGAATGTTCCAATTAACATCTAAGTTAACTTTGTCTACTGTTCATCTAGTTAGTTAAATTTGGTTACAGACTTACTTGCTCATTCTTCTAAATAATAATAATAATAATAATAAGCATTGGTAAAGCACATTTGAAGAAAACGTGATGATGTCTTTTAAAAAATATATATCATATAACTGGTTCAAAATTTGTGTGTTAAGGATTAAAAAACATGTATTTCGGCCTTCATAAATGTAGAGGCCATAACTTTCTCATTCTTGCTTATATAAATGCAACCGTCTATTATGTTGTTTCCCAGGTTCAGATGGCAATATTTGAGGTAGTAACTTTTGAGTGTTCAAGTGAGTTCTCTTTATCTTTATTTGAATAAGGCAATAAAAAAGCATAATTTTATCAAAATTTCAAGACTTATACTGAAGTTTCATTTGCGGGTAAAAACTTTACAATTTAATGCTTCAATATTTATTGTTTTGCTTAACAAGAGTAAATTCTAACATCAGATGGAGATT
Source organism: Adansonia madagascariensis (assembly GCA_038381835.1). Taxonomy (NCBI): domain Eukaryota; kingdom Viridiplantae; phylum Streptophyta; class Magnoliopsida; order Malvales; family Malvaceae; genus Adansonia; species Adansonia madagascariensis. Next base: position 8,547 of record JBBYHL010030181.1, read on the forward strand.
GTTTAGTTTGCGAAAATGAAAAAGTTCTAATCTTAATTTATATTTAAAACTTAGTGCTCTTGTGAAATGGTTAAAAGTGGACCTAGATTTTAACCAAAAAAATTATTGATGGGGTTTTCAGTATTTTGACTGATTGGTGTTTGGTTAACAGAGTTTCAATAATATTATCATTAAATAAATCTTAATCTTTTATTTATTTTTTTATCAACAATCCCATTCATTTATTATTATTCTACAAATAGTATGTATCCTAATTCTAAATAAGGACTCGTATTTCTAGTCAAAAGATTGAACTAGAGAATAGAGAATTCTATTTTCAGTTATGATGTTAATTATTTTTTTTTGAAGAGGGGATAGGGGTAAAAGAGAAAGGCATTTGATCTGAAGCATTTATTTTTCTTTCATCGATTGTTTTTTTTTTTTTGTTGGTTTGTCTATTCAAATATTTTGAGAATGACTGATATCTTTTTCCCTTTCAGTGGAGTCATGGAAAAATATTCAATAAATTTTAAACAATCTTTGTGCAAAATTGCTTGTACCAAGGGGTTACAAGATCCAATATACTAATTAATTCCTAACACCGATAATAAGTATAGGATTGTTATTCGCATGGAACTGCTTAATGAATTAATACGTCTAGTGTCTCTGTTTGTTCATGACGAATTTAGTGCCAACAAGAAATAGGCTGAAAGACTTGCTTACGAAATCCATTAGATAATATGAAAAAGACATTTGGTTTTTTTTTTTTTTGGACGAGGCTCTAATACTGTGTTAAAATTTTAAATTGGTGGACGAGAAGAAAAAGAGGGAAAAGAAGAAAAAGAGTTTCTTATATTTCTTATATTGTAAAAATATTTGTATAAGTGGGTATTTATATATAAAGAGCTAAATTGAATAAGAAAATAGAAATAATTGAGCTAAACTAAATAAGGAAATAGAAATAATTGAACTAAACTAAATAAAAAAATAAAAATCAATTAACTAATTGACATACTAAAATTATACTAAATAAGTTGACTAATTTATTATCTTAACAATATATTTATACTAAATAAGGAAATTTTTTTAGTTTATATACATATATACCTCATTGCTATGGACCAGTTATACAAAAAACAAGAACAAATACACACGTATTATATGCATGTGTGCATATATATATATAAACCATCATCCATGGTTCTCTCTACAAAACGTTGGATTCACTGCATAAAATTCAACCTCAAACATTGAAAAAAATAAATTATTATTAGCCTATTCATCAGAGATAGGCAATACATTTTTCGCCACTTGCAGAGCAGTCGACATTCTCTGATTCTCCTTAATAAGTTACACGTATCTCATGAACAATTCATTATACAATCTTTGAAGATAAAACCAATTCAACAGCATTTGGGAACTCTTAATACACATCTTTTGCACCTATTCAACGGAATCCTTATACATGTATTGACATCACATTTTTTCATTATAATTAATATCTGCCTTTTTATACGAATCAATTAAATGTTCTGAAAAAAGTCCATAAATTCTAAAAGGTTCATTTATATTTATGTTACTAAAGCCTATGCATAAATTTGGTCCATCTTATTCCATGTCATGAAATGGTAAAGGAAGATAAAAGAATAGAGTAAAAAGAAAAGGACGTAAGCAATTTAAAAAAAAAAAAAAACAATAATTGAATATATAAAAACTGCACAAAACCCTGCACAAATAAACAATACAAAAAAGAAACACACACTGGTAGCCAGACTGCATATACACTGCCTATAAAACAATGGTGCAAAGCAATAATACTAGAACCATAAGCTGACAAACAAAAACGCATAGACATGGATAAGAACAAAGGAAATCTAAATATCACGGAAGAACTTAATCTCATTCGCAACTGAAGGCCAAAAAACAA
>JBBYHL010030224.1:0-10449 GCA_038381835.1 Adansonia madagascariensis
CGAACCAGCATTATACGATATATATACTATATAATTACAGCTACGTATAATATAATATTTTATATTATAAAAAAGATACATAAAATAGTATTGTATAAATAGCAGAAAATAAATTAATTTATCAATGCTTTAAAATTTAATAAAATAAAAAAATACTAAAAATTAAATACAAAAAACCATGCTCTTATTTTTAAAAAAAAAAAAAAATTGATAAGCTTAAATTGTGCCATTTAATAATTTGGATGAATTTGAATAAAATTTGATGTCCTAATTATTGAGCTAATTGAATTTAAGCTAACATGTAACGTGTTCGATCTAACCTAATCTGACCGTGTCCAAGCCACGGACAACTCAATTTCAAAGCCCATGGCTCATTTTGCCCATAATCCATTGTAGGAAAATTCATAAGTGCAATATGATTAATTATCTTAAGTAGAAAGTTTTAGCAATTTGAGAAGTTTTAAAAGAAAAAAACATTGAACGATTATAATATATACCTTATTGTGTGCTAACTAAACTATAATCAATAGCAACAAATTAATTACAATGAGTTGCAATTAAGAATTGTTTGCAAAAATGGTTTAACTTTGTGTAAAATGATTTTTTATCCTAATAGAACTTAAACTGGTTATTTTAAGCTCCAAACCAAAGACCTAAATACTGAAAATTTGAATTGGTAGAGCTTAAAGGGTTGAGCACGTTGATATGTAAATTATAAGAACTTACCTTAAAATCGTCCATTGTTACTGTGTAACTTGATTCAACATAGAAGTTAATTTATGAATATGTCCAAGTTGTTGGTAATTGGCTATCTGCCACTGCATCCATTCAAGGCTGAATTTCACAAATGACAATTAAGATTTTGTAAAAAAAAAAAAAATTGACCTTTTAATTTGTTCCCTACAACAACTTGGGCTTTTTATGATGAACCTTCTTGAGTTGCATCAAGAGGTTGTCTTGGCCATGGGAGTCCAAGAATCTCCTAAGCATACACCTAATTGCTATGGGAAACCCAAGTGCCAAATCATTGCCTTGATAATATGGGCTTTGTGTATGCATGTAAAGCTATAGTTATTAAGTTTATACTTTGTTTGGAAAATCCAATCGAGGACGCTATTGTTAGTCTATTACTATGTACAATTAAGTTTTTACTTATGATCCATTGATCCTTCCAGTTTCCAAGAAAATGAAGGAAATTAGCAATATATATATATATATATATATATGTATATACACACACAAACGACAACTATTCCAAACCCTAGTAATTGCAATTGCAAGGTTTCAAGTTTTAGTTTCTCTTTCCCCCTTTGATCTTAGCACTTTCTCAGATAAACCGACTTTTTATTTTAACACAAAGTCATGATATAGCCACTAATCTCATCATCTTGATGATAATCTGATCTTCAGTGTCAATAGGAAAACATGTGATGCTGATAATCTGCTTTTACTGCTAGTTTTGAGTTGGTGAGTCTCTCCATATATAGCCACTAATCTTATTATCTTGATGAGTTGCCTCGTTTTCCTTAATAGGAAGTACATTTCTGCTCCCTCTTTGCCATGGATCAGTAAAGTTTAAAAATTTTAAATTATAATCGCATGCAGAATTTTCAATTGCATAATGATTGTGAATATAACAAATATTGATAATTTCCCATTTCCATTGCTTAGCAAGCTGTGCAGCGGGTTAAGTTATGCAGACCAAGTGGACGTTCAATGTTGGATATTGTGCCATTTCCATCGGAAATGACACAATTGCCTGAATTATTTGAAGGAATATTTCTGCGCATGATATTTTGCTTTTTCTATCTATCAATCATGTCGTGGGGTCTTGGACAAAGATGTTGTGCCTTACATTTTGTACTTACTGTATAATACTTTGTCCTTTGATTTATACATTAAGCATGCAAAATATCATATATGACATATTTTATTTTGAATTTGAAATGTTGTTTTGTCAATGAGTGATTTCTTTGTTTTGAATATGCTTGTGTATATATATATATATGTTTGTAATTATGTTTGTATATGATTTATTTCATTAAGAGATATTAACATATGAAGCTAGTGCTTTTATAAGGTTTTATGTTTTAAAGTAAATGCATGAATATAATGTATTTGGCAATCTTAAAAGATGAATGAATATTAAATGTCAATCATGTTAACGTATATTTTATAATCCTAAATTCAATTTTGCACCATGCCATTGATTTTAGAATAGTAGTTTTCATCACGTTGTTATGTCCTCCAGCCTTTGTGTCGGGGGCGTGACAGTGACGGTGACTGTGCTTGACATTATATTTCAGCTGAAATTTCCATTGTTCTTTAGTTGGATGGCGACTAGTTGCTTTTGTTTATCTTCTCCAGATTCCATTTATATATATATATATATATATATAAAATTTAAGTATAAAATAAAAATTACTGATATTAATATTTAAATCTCAAATTTATTAAAATTTTTATCGATTGCATTGAGTTAATTGATCTAAGGTTCAAGTTTATTCTTCTTGTCTTCTTCCATGGTTTCGAATATATGAAATCTCTTCAAATGAGTCCTTTAAAGAATAATAATTGATGAGGCACCTTCTTTTAATTATATGACTTTTGATGCGGTGGACCTTCTGCTGCGGACCTAAAAATACCAGGGTCCTGTTGGCATCATCCTAGAATCTCCTTTAGCTGTTATGGAATATATTAAAGAAAGAAAGAAGGTTCAAGTACAGCAGCTGGTTAAAGAGAAAACAGAAGGAACTTCAATAACTCTGCTTCTTTTCTTGTTTTTCAAACATTCGGCGAAAATATGTCCATAATTTTATTCCTCTCTTTGAATATTAACTACTAGCTTCCCATCAATATTTAAATAGTGACCGAAACGTAATCTTACTATCATTATTTTATAGTTTTGATTTTTATGATATCAGTATTAACATTCAGTGTGACTGAATGATGATAATAACAATCTGATCAGTGGACCTTCCACTTTATGCTCAGTGAAATTTATCCTACTCTTTACAAAATTGTAGTGAGTCAACTGCTTGGGATCTTTGATTGATGAGGGCATGTATTCAAGCAATCCTAGACAAAACCATGGAAATAAGTTCTACTTCTTTAATAAATTTGAGGCAGCCTCTATTGCCTTTTTGGGTTGGCTGAATAAAATAACACTTAAGCATCTAATCTTCCTTTGCCTTTGTATCCTGGAAAATGGGTTATCGATTTAGCAGACCAACTGAATGTATGGCACTGAGATGGCAATACTTTTGGATTTCAATCATTGGATTTTGATTCCAGTAATTTAAAGTCTTGACTGCAGCCCCTGAAATCTGTATTAGATTAGTCTGATTCAACAGATTTTTTATGATCTGTTGTTGGCCATTGTGGCTTCCCTTTATCTTTCTTTCTTGGCCTTCAGGCGTTCTTGGATACGGATTTACAGATTTAAAGCTAACATTCTCTTTGGAATATGTTTCTTTGTTTGCTTTCATACTAGGAGAAATATGTGCGAATCAATGAATTATGAATACGTATTTGATATAGATATCAAATATAGATTATTTAAGAAGATAAAGGGTTCGGTTAGCTTAACCCTGATGAGAAAGGAAGCAAAAATTTTTTGGGAAGATTCCGAAGACTGGGGATTAAACCAACCGATACGCAGTATACAGAGAACTACAACAGTCCCAAAAGATTATATATGTCAAGTTATTATGTCATTGTGCCTGACTACACCTGATCTGATGTATGGAATTTAACTTCGGATGCCAAATTGGATGGTATTGGTAGATGTTTGATAAGGCAAAACTCAAGTTGCAAATGGAGTTGTATGTCGAGCTGTCGGCCCTAATGACAGTCTGTATATGCATGTATGTATATATATATATATATATATATATAATTCCAAGGATCTGAGATTCTCCTGTAATGGAAAAATCTTGCAGAATTGTGTTCCTTTTGGTTCAATTTCCAGTGAGGAAATACGTAGTATTAGGGGGGTTATTTTCACACCTCAGTTTGAGCTCTGTTATCTATAAGATGACCTGATTTGATTATTATTATTATTATTATTTTTAGACTAACAGGGTCAGCTCAACTGGGTCCAAAAATCTAATATTAGATTCTTTGATTCCTTCATCAGTACAAACAACAAAGAGAACCTGCCAGTCACTCACACCACACACGCGCACACACATATATATATATATATATATATATATATATATTAACTTTAAAAGTATTAAAAGTAATTGGTAAAAATATCTTTTAAAAATTTTAATAATAAAAAATTTATTTTATTTAAATATGTAATTTTATTAATCTATTTAAACTTAAATTATTAAATATTTAAAAATAAAGCACACATGGTATTAATACACTTTAAAATTAATAAATTTTTTATTTAAATATATAATTTTATTAATTAATTTAAATTTATATTAATATATAATTAAAAATAGAGTTCACATGATATTAAATGAATTTAAAAATTTAAAGTAATAAATATTTAAAAATAGAGTTCACATGACATTAATCAACATTAAAATTAATAAAATCTTCCTATTTAAATATGTAATTTTATTAATTTATTTAAATTTAAATTAATAAATATTTAAAAATAGAGTCTACATGATATTAATGAATTTAAAATTAATAAATTATCTCTATTTAAATATGTAATTTTTATTAATTTATTTAAATTTAAATAAACTAAATATTAAAAAAAGGTCTACTTAAAATTAAACTATTTTAATAAAAATATAGACTATTTTAAAATTAATAGAGCATCAAATTTCAAAAACCCTGTAAATCATGAATAATGAATTAAATTAATAAATTTATCCTATTTAAATATGTAATTTTTATTAATTTATTTAATACGATTAAATATTTTAAAATAAGATTCACATAAAATTAAATTATTTTAATTAAAATATATTGTTTACTAAACAAAATTATGAGGGGATAAAATAACTAATGTCAACGTTATAATATCTAATTGAAATAATAGATTTATTCTAAAAATATAATAAATTAAAAATTAACTTATAATTAAATAATCGATTATGTATTTTTAAAATTATTCTATTAAATCAATTAATTAACAAATTTATTAATAAAATTTATCATAATAATTTATAATATTTATATTTTAAATAATTCATGTGCATGTGCACGTGTTGAAAAAAATTAGTATATATACATATATTATAAACAAAGAAAAAAAGGAGGGCTATTGCCCATTTAGTTTTCCCTTTTCAGTCATCAAAAAGGAAATAAGCATCCACTATAGCCACTGTGGTTGAAAGCTTCTTATGGTGTAAGGAAAGATGCTTCCATTATTCACCGTGGTGGAATCAGGGATTTAAACTGTGATACTTCAGTGATATCACGTTTACGTTGATTGTGGACGAATATTATTATGGAAAAACAGCAAAGATAAAAAAACAAAGCATGTACTTTTCCTCTTTTCTCTCCTTTTGAGACTCAAATTGAACTGTGTTTGTTGCATCAGAGATTCTCTCCATCAACCCCCCATTTCAAGTCAAAGAAGAAAGAAGAATTTTTAAAAAAATAAAATAAAACAAAAGGAAAAGTTAGTATGAAATGGAAGAGCCACAGCTGATGGCATATATTCTTTCCCCTGTATAGCCTCACCTATGTTTCCGGATATGGAATAAGATCATAGGAAAACCCAACTATGTCATATACAAATATGTGTTTGATATATTTACGATCAGTATATTTTTAATGTTTTAATATTTTTGAAGGATTTGTGGAGGATCGTATCTTTATATTTATGATTAGAAATATTTACTTAAAAAAAATTGAAGAGTCGGACCGACATGGCAGCTCAGCAACTCCAAAATTATAAAGAGAACTACAGCTGCTGCATATTGAAAGCATAGCGACTTGAAGAAAAAGAAAGGATCAAAACCCACATATGAGTTTTTGTTTTCTGCAACACAAAAAAGCATGGTTCATCACAACATGAATTTGGTTCTGTCAACCGAAGCAAAGCCTAGGCTAAAGTGGACTCCTGAACTTCATCAAAGATTTGTTGAAGCTGTCAATCAACTTGGAGGGGCGGACAGTTAAATCATCATTCATCATCATCTTGGTCTAATCGTATTGTTTATAAGTATCATGCAAAATTGTATTCATGTTTCTTTGTGTTTATTTCTGAACAGAAGCAACACCAAAGAGTCTGATGAGGCTCATGGGAATTTCTGGACTCACATTGTATCATCTTAAAAGCCATTTACAGGCATTTACTCTTCATTATATAATCATACCATCAATTTTCCTTTTTCATAACCAAGTAGGAAAGAAAGCAAGCTTTAACTATATTTCTATCTTCTTCTTGCAGAAATACAGGCTGGGGAAAAGCCAACTGACAGAAATCTGCCATAGCAATAAACTAGACGGTGAGATTAAGAATTCTTTGCTTGCGGCATTAAATTATCAATATAATCTTCGTTTCTCTTTCATTTTCGTTCTTTTGATACAGATCACAGAGAGATGCAGAGCAGTTATGGGAATTTCAGTAGTGACACTAGTGATGGAACTCACACGCAGATGAATGAGTAATAGTTGTACATTGATCCTATATCTTTTGATAAATTTTGGATCGAAATGATAATAAATCAGATTGTATAGACCGTCTAATTATTGTTTTATCAGAAGCTTTCAGATTTCTCAGACTCTAAAAATTCAGATGGAAGTACAGAGAAGGCTTCATGAACAGATTGAAGTATGAACTATGACTTATTAAATTAATCCCAATTCTAATATCTGATTTTAAGTTGATGCATCAATGCTTATCAAATATCAATCAGGCTATTGTTCCATTTTCAGGTCCAGCGACATTTGCAGCTAAGAATTGAAGCTCAAGGAAAGTACTTACAATCGGTATTAAAGAAAGCACAAGAAACAGTGGCTGGGTATAGCTCCTCTTCTATTGGTTTAGAACTTGCTAAAGCCGAACTCTCTCAACTAGTCTCAATGGCTAAGACCGGCTGCACAAGTTCTTCGTTTTCAGAATTGACCGAAATCGGAGTTTCAAGCTTAAAAGAAATAGAAAGAAAGCCAATGACAGCTACTATCTGTTCCGTGGAGAGCTCATTGACTTCTGATTGCTCGGGGCGAAAAGACAAGGAGCCAATAAAAACCGAGAATATTTGTGCCCAGAAGTCTAATACTTCCGCTGAACTTTCTTTAGTGGACGTTCACCCAGAAAAGAAGCCATTGATTAGTGGTTCAAGAAATCAAATTCAAGCTAATGGAAAGAAAAGAATTGGGAGTAACTTTTCTGATGGTAAGATATATATTGAGCAGCCACTAGTTAAAAGAACAGAGCTTCCCGGGGAGGAAACTGGTAATCGTTCGAGAAAGTCCAGACTGCTGGGGTCATTTGATCTCAACAGCCAATGCCACAGTGACATTGAATCAGGTCCTAAAGCAATAGACTTGAACTGCAGGGAATAAGAAGCTCAATGGGCATGGTCTGGAACTTCCATGCTTTATGATCGTTAGTAATATAGTGCAAGCAGCGAACTTAGTTATTTAGAACTCAAATCTTTTTTTTTTTTTTCTTTTTCATAAACTATGTATATTGTTATATGTATTCAACTCCAAGAACTTTTGAAAGAATATCGATATCAAATGAATGTATATAATGTATATTTTGAAGAGATAGCTCTTCTTTTATCCTCTCTTTGTTTAACTTGGGAAACAGACTGATGCTACTAGCAAAATTCCGTATAATGCTTTGTTGAAGTTGGTTTGAAAACTCGAATTTCCGGTTATCAAGTAAATCACCAAGGCCTTCCAGAGTATAGTCATACTTTAATCCGTATCTGCAAGCCTGGGGATGGGGGGATTATAGAAACTAGGGTTCAAACCCCAAACCTGCTAGATGCCACTACCCAAAAGGATTTTTCTTTTATTAGCCGAATTTCTCTTTGGAATCCTTAAAACATTGGATACAATAAATATTATTTTCTTCATTGTAGCAGAGCTTTTCCTTACATGAGATCAGATGTCAAAGAAGTCTTCATTACTTTGTCGTAGGCTGGCTGGTGCCCCCTGGCAGCAATCCTGTCCGAGAAATTTTCCATCCTATTGGTATAACGACGTGGATCATGCTTGAGTTTGAATTTGAGATTTTTCTTAATACTACTGAAAAAATAAAAATATATTAAAAATAAAATAATTTGATTAAATTTGTGAGCTACTCAAGCCAAGCATTAGGATAATTAAACCTGGTTCACTTGATAACCCGAGCTCGGCTCAACAACTAAGCCAAATTCGAAATTTTTCCAAACCCGAATAGCTTATAAGTACGGGTGTTTTGCTTGCACCCTTAGGTAAAATTTGACACCATGGCAGACTATTGTTGAATTTGGGCTTATTGAAGCTGGAATTCTACCTTATGATGGGTTTAGTTTAGAACACATTGAGGAAACAAAGATTGGCGGAAGTATATTTGATATGTGGGTACACAACTCGGCTGACCTTTAGTAGAAATCTATCACATCCTTATCATTTGAGTTGTGTTTAAATGACTTCTTTTGTTTGAGGATTATTAGTTGATGAGAAGAAAGTGTAAAAGTACATGAAACATACATATATAAGTTATAATTGAATGTAAAAATTAGCTATACATAAGGTAAACAAAAATTCTGTCACAGGAGATAAGAAGAGTGTACATCAGATCGGACTTTGGCGAAAACTGCAATTTTCTAGCACCATGGTATATCTATACAAATGGCATCGATCAACCATTTCTACTTAAAATTTCATTTTACATCATCTAAATGCTCACTACATGTATGAACTGCAAAAGTATTGTTAATTATACAACAATAATCACTGACCTCATTGGTCTTTGATCTGAATTTTCTTGACCTAATCAGCGAGGACTGATCTTTGCCTTCCATCTATTTATCATAGAGCTGAAGTTAACACTGGAAAGTGCCGGTGATGACAAACAACTGTAGATGTTGACTGATAGAGCACCAAAAAACCATTTTATTCCTCGAGGATTGTTTGCCTATGTTTATGGATCCCCACAGCATCTAGCTCTTTTTGTCTCCTGGAGTTTCTGCCACAAACACATCATCTCTCTTGGACCTTGATAGTGGGCAATGACATACCCATCCTTGCAACCCTCATTGAGGATCCTCTCTTCCTTCTCATACCGAACTTCTAAACCTTCTTTCTTCATATCCGCGATCCAAATACCCATTGCCACATCTTCTAGCTTAAACATCTATTATACATGACATTCGTTTAACACTCAGAATTATCCACACAGCACAAGGAATGAAAAAAAATCCTATTCCAATAACTTCCCATGCTTGCATAAATTTTATAGTGCATATATGTAGCATATTGTGGAACAACAAACTAGGAAAAGGAAAAGGTAAAATTTTTGTAGTAACTTTAAGTGCCCCTCATTGAATCTTTTGTAAACAGCCTTCGCTATGTCATGGGACACCACATAACCAGGACCATGTGCCCACGGAGGGTACTTCTCATCTGACCATTCCTTGATTGAACACGATATCACGAGAACATATTATGAAGAAGATGACAATTTTTATATCATTAGAATTAGATAATGCTGATTTGTCCGTAACTATGAATGGAAATACCTGCGCAGCCTACAGTAACATTATGAACAAACTAAAGCTTCGAGTTACTAAAGCTTCGAGTTACTTAAGCTTGAGTTAGAGGGCTCATCTAACACCATTGCAGTAAAGGTGTGCCATGTAAGGACTACTGTGCAAAAAAGCTACACTTTTTCTTTCTTTCTATGATCATGATAAATGTTACTTTTATAAACACGATCGTAAGGTAAAAAATGGATTTTGATTGCACAAATCTAACATGATGCAAATCTAAATTAACAAAAGCTAACACAGTTCTTTTTTCCAATCATTCCTTAGAACAAGCACAGTTCTTTTTTCCAATCATTCCTTAGAACAAGCAAAAAGTTACAATTTATGATCCAATATCCACCGACATTGAGCCAAGTCGGTATAGTTGAAACCATTTGAATAGATTGAGTGAAGAATTACCTCAGGGCTAATAAACCACTTGCTATCAGTACTGCGATGAGGACAGGAATCTGAGTTAATGAGTCCATAAAGCAACCCGGAGTTGCACTTATCCTGCTTAGCGAAGCCATTACTTCATCCACATGAACAAATGCATCATCATCTGTCTGCATGACAAACTTAGCAGAAACAACTTCTGTCCGTTGAAGAGATGAGTTCTATTAGTAAATGAAGGATTTTCCTTATTGAAGAAAGGGACAAGACTTTACCCCAAAGGTGCAAATGGCCAAAGTTTTCCAGGTGATCAGGCTGTAGTAATCAACAAATGGCATCAGTTGTATGTCCCCATACGTCCATGCTTCATTCCAGAGTTCCTCATTTACTATTT
>JBBYHL010030235.1:0-10449 GCA_038381835.1 Adansonia madagascariensis
TCTTTTTTCTTTTCTTTTAACAATTATTTATATATATATATATATAACTATTATACCATTAAAACCTCAATTGAATCAATGTCATGAACCAAGTGACAACAATTTAGTCGAAGAATTAACAAAAATACCTAACATCTTATAAGTTAAATAATAACACTATAAGGGTATTTTTCAAACTTAATTTATGTACCATAGTCAAATCATTTTTGACAAAAAAAAAAAAAAAACTCAAAACTATAACTTGAAGTAGTCTTGTCATCATTTTGAGATGTGGCATTGAATTCCATCTCTATCAATAGTCATCAACACTTGATTTTCCATAAAAATTTGATTCACCAAGTCATTTAAGAAAGACCATGGTATGAAGAAAAATATTTTTTATGACAAAAAGAAAAGCAAGTTATACTTTTGTGGCAAATAGAAAAATGCAAAGACAAAATATATGATTACAGTTACATTATTTATTTATATAGGAGCATATAGGTTTACAAAGTTCAATTAAATCGTATCTTTTAATGCTTTTTCTGATAGCAATCAGACCTATGAACAGGTCTACCATTTGACTTAATAATAATCTAGTTGAATTAGAGTTTTTTTTTAGAAGAATCTGAGTAAGTTAAAAGTACAAGTGTCTTGTTTATACCACTATTTATGAGTCCTTATTTTATAAATTAATAGTGAAACTTTTAAATTTTATAAATGAATTAAAAAATAATATGTATTTTTGTTATATTAAATATTTTAATACTTTTTTATTACATTTTATAAGAACATGTGTTATCGTACTAAATTTCCTAATAAAAATTTTAAACTCTGCTAATAATATTAAAATTTTTCACACATAAAGCCATGGGTAAAAGAATAATAAGTTAAAAAAATATACGTGAGTAGTTATTTTTTAAAAAAATTAAAATATATTGTGAGTAGTCTTTTAGTGGCCAATATTTTTAAAATTAAAAGCCTAAATACTCATAATTTTATTTCTATTATAATAGCTTAAATTTAATTTTTTACACTTTCCTTAATTTAGTTGATACCATTAACTCAGCTAGTCATGTTGGCAGTTGTAATGTTTTGACCTCTGCTATCATTACTACAGCTTTTTTTGTATTTTTTTTCTTTACATTAATAATATTGTTATATGTTTGAAAGAGCAAAACAAATATCAAACAATTTTTATTTTTATTTAATTTACAACTTATTTTTTTATTTATGATTAAACATAAAAAATTCCCTTCCATGTAACGGAATCAATCTCACTTCTAATTTCTCTAAAATGTAAGGCTATCTTGGTATTTGATTTCACTTTAGATTCTAGAACATATTTCATTTTTATTGTTATGATTTATGCTTATTGATAAAGATGAAATTTCGATGCTACATAAAGGAATGACGAGATTGATTCAAGTTATAGTTTCAATTTTTTTTTGTCAAAACTTGACTAAGGTATATGAATCAAGTTCAAAAGATACTTTTATTGTGTTAATATTTACTTTATAAAATATTTGGTACTTTTGTTAATACTTTGATTGAATTGTTGTCCCTTAATTTGTGACATTAACTCAGTTATAGATTTTATAATAGTATAGTTATTAATATAGATTTGTTAAAAGAAAAGAACAAAGAAAAAAAACAGTTAAGCTAGTTTAACGTGGCAGTGGAGTAAGGGTGAGGCAACAAAGTGATTTTTTTTTTTTTTACAAAGAAGACAAAGCTAAACAAAATTAAGGAAAAAAAATTGGAAATGCTAATAATAAAATTCAATCTTTAGGGAGTGAATTATTAAAACTAAAACAAATAATAAAAAGTTATTTGATGTCTATACTATAAGTAATATCATTGATTGAGTTGATGATCCAACTCAGTTAAGGAAAGTATGAAAACTTAAATTTAAATTATAATAATACATAACATTAGGGTATTTATGATTTTTTTAACTATCACTAAAAATTACTCACTTTTTTAATATACTTTTTTTTGGAAAAAGCTACCCCCTTATATTTTTAACTTATAATTTCTTTTTGAAAAATAATATTTTTTATTACCAACGGAGTTTAAAAATTCTACTAGTAGATTTAACAAGATAACATGTGTTCTCATAAGATATAATAAAAGATAATAAAATTAATCTACTAAAAATATTTATTATTTTTTAAAGTCAATTATAAAATTTAAAAATACCAACTATGATTTATAAAATATGGACTCATAAAAAAAATTACTTTGGAAGCAAGCTTTGAGATAGCCAAGCTTTTGTAATGCTAATATTGTTTATTTGGAAAGAAAGACTTTCCATTTTTTTTTTTTACTTTTATTGTCTTTAGAATTAAGAATAAATTTGACTTTTGCATCTTTTAATTTTGGCTAGATATATGATTGTTTAAATTATTTTTGTTATAAGGTATTTCCTAATTAAGAGATTATAGGATAACTAATGGACAAAAAATTAATGGAGGTGATCCATCCTAATAAATTTAATAACACAAAATAAAAAATACCTAATAAAGAAATAATTTAATAATGCAAAATAGGAAATATCTAATGAGGAAATACCTAATTAGTTACCTATTAGATATTTTTATTAGATATTTAGTAATAGAGGAGACCCATCCAAATAAATTTTTATTAGGTATTCTTGCCAAATAAGGAAATTCGTAATAAATTTTTATTAAAGAAAATAATGAAATACGTGATTAATTTCCTAAAAATTTAATAATGCATTTAATAAGGACATACCTAATAAATTTAATCAATTTAGTATGTTATTCGAGCCAAATAAGAATATACATATTAAATGTAATAAATTTAATTTCCTAATAAGTAGATATAATAAGGAAATACCTAATTAATGTAAAACAGGAAATAACTACTAAGTAAATACTTAATAAATACCTAATAAGGTATTCTAGCCAAATAAGGAAATACTAATAAGGAAATACCTAATAAATTTAATGATTTAATTTACTAATTAATTTTTTAATTAATTCCTAATAAGTAAATTTAATAATGAAATACTTAATTAATTTCCTCATAAATTTTTATTAGGTATTCTAGCCAAATAAGGAAATAACTAATTAATTTCCTATCTAGCTAGAATACCTAATAAAATTTTATTAGAATGCTACCCCTCCATTATTAAATACCTAATAGGAAATTAATTACGTATTTCCTAGTATTAAATTTTGTCTTATCGGGTATTTCTTATTTTGCATTATTAAATTTTGTCGTATCTCGTATTTTGCATTATTAAATTTTTTAAGATGATTCCCTCATCAATTTTTTTGTCTATCAGGTATCCTAGAATCTCTTAAATAGGAAATACTTAATAAAAAAAAAAATTTAACCAACTACATTTCTTGCCAAATTTAAAAGATGCCAAATACAAATTCATTTTTAAATCTAACATTTAGTTATCTTGGAATCTCTTAAATATAAAATACTTAATAAAGAAAAAAACTTAACCATTGTTAATAAAATTTTCAGGCTCCATTGTTAATAAAAAATTATTTTAAAAAACTATTATAATAAAATTTGTTATCAGCATTTAACAAAAATATTGAAAATGTTAATAATAAAATTCAATATTTAACAAAAATATTGGAAATGCTGAAAATAAAATTCAATATTTAACAAAAATAGTTTGCTCCCCCGCAATAAATATCATTTCCAATATTTTTTAAAAATGATAATATTAGCAGTAGTTTTTTTTTTTTTTTTTTTAAGAAATGGTAGTTTGCTCGACAGAGTTGATAAGTTTTTTTTTATATTCACCAATTCAAGTGGGCATTGAAAAAATACTAAATATTTAATAAATTAAATAATAATTGTATAAGAGTATTATGTCATTCAATTTTTTTATATAATACTAGAATTGAAGTTCTTATGAATTGCTATGATTTTTTAGTCAACCCCGACTTGCTATTTATTTAGGAGTTTATAGATTTATAAAGTTTGATAATTCCCTCTTTTAAATTATTAAATGGATAAGATAAAATAAGATTATAAAAAGAATATTGGATTTGATACACGCCAAGAAAAAGGGTTTTTCGAAGAATTTTTCATTGGAAATAGCTAAAATATATCAAAAAAAACTTCTTTTGACAAATTTTTTTGACAAAACTTTCCATCCAACGATCAAGGGTAGTAATGCTATTTCGTCAAAAATTGATCCCAAGATTTCCAACAAAAATTTCAAAAGAAAAACTCATCAATTTCGTTGGAAATTTATTTTTCAATTAAATGCAAGAAAATTTTGTTTTAATTTTTTTTAATTTTGTCGAAAATGATAAATTTTTTTAAAGAATTTATTACCGACAAAATATTTTGTCAATAGTTAGTAAAAGCAAAATTAAATGCAATATTACATTTAATGTTTTACATTTGGAATTTTGTCATAAAAAATTATTCATATATTTAATTGATTTTTTTTTTTTTGGTTTTTAATTTTTTATATTTTTGCAATGAACAATTTAATATTTTAGATAATTAACTTGTAAATGAAAAAAAGGAATCAGTAAATAAAGAATTCACTTTATAAAAATTAAAATTGCATCATTGATGGTTTAATTATACAAGTACAAAATCAACTTAAAAACGACATAAAATATAAAGAATTATTCTCGTTACATTTAAACTTATCCAAGAATTGGGTTCTCTGTCTAATCTTAAAGGCTCTCAATATTTGAGATGGCTTCAACAAAATATTAAACCTAAAACTGTGCTTGAGCAAAAAAAGAGATCTATTTAAAAAATAGGCCAGACCTTAACTCTAAAATTCGAGGCTCGAGCACAACTTGACCGTTTTCAATTATATATTACAAAATCTCTATTATATGTATTATATAACACATATTATATAAAGAATAAATATATAATATTATAGTAAAATATGTTAAATTATCCATATTTTATAACTTAATAAAAAAAAAAAAAGAGCTCGATTCTCACACTTAACTTTACACTTGATTTTTTATGCTCAAACTTGAGTTTGAATTGAGATTTTTAATACTAATTAAAATAATATATATATTAAAAATAAAAAACTCTATTAGGTTTGCAAACTACTTAAGTAAAGTATTAAAATACTCGAATTCGGCTTCCTTGATAGATCATTGCTTGATAGATCTATCTAATTACTGTGTAGGCAGGCTTGGTCCATACTAGTTTGACCTTAGAGAAAGCTTTTGTGAATTCAAGCTGATACAAATTACTATTTTAAAATAAAATAATATTTATATTTAAATTTAATTATAAATGATGTTACTATTAGTAAAAAATAATATTTCAATAATGTAACGAACAGTGAAATGGGCTTTCGAGCTTGCCCATTCCTAGCTTGACTTGGACCTAGGCAAAAAAAATTTTAAACTTTCTGGCCGTACCTCAGCTCATTTATAGGTTTATTGTTCGACTCGATAATGATCTAGCTGAATTCAAGTTTTGTTTGAAAAGAACATGAGTAGGTTACTAGTACAAGTATCTCGTTTATAACACTATTTATGAGTCCTTATTTTATAAATTAGCGGTGGAACATATAAATTTTATAAACAAATGAAAAAAAAATATGTATTTTATTATAAATATTTTAATATTTTTGTTATATTCATTATCCTACTAAGTTTGCTTATAAAAATTTTAAAGACCATTGATAACATTAAATTTATCACACTTAAAACCGTGGGTGAAAAAATATCCTTTCAAAATAAAAGTATTATGTTTAATAAATAATAAGTTAAAAGATATATGTGAGTAGTTATTTTTTAAAGAAAAATTCAAATATATATTGTGAATAGTATTTTAATGACCATTACTTTTTAAAACTAAAAACCTAAATGCTCATAAGGTTATTTTCTTATAATAGCTTAAATTTAATTTTTTGTACTTTCCTTAATTTAGTTGATATCTTTAACTTAATTAGTCATGTTGTTAGCTGTAATGTGTTGACCTTTGTTATCATCGCTGCAGGTTTTTTATATTTTCTCTTTTCATTAATAATATTGTTATATGTTTGAATCAACAAAAAAATAGCATTATAAAAAAATTTTTTACTATTTATTTAATTATAACTTAATTTTTTTATTTATGTTTAAACATCCAAAATGCCCTTATATGTAATGGAATCAATCTTATTTCTAGAATAGATTCGTTTAGTTTCTCTAAAATGTAAGGTTATCTAGACATTTAGTTTCATTTACTTTGGCTTCTTTGTAAAATAAGATTTTATTGCCTCAACCGTACTCCATACAACATAATAAAACTGTGTAATTTTCATTCATCACATTAAATCACTCTATTTTTTTCGTAACAATTTAAATAATTATTTATTTATATATATAAAAAATTGAAAGGTACCATTTTAGTCAAACTTTGTAAAACTATGAACTCCTAAATAAATCCATACAATATGTAATAGCAGCCTTCTTTTTGCTAGGAAGTTTAACTCTATTTTTCTTTATTAAAAAAAAACATTTTTCTTCATGCTTGGTGATTTTTAAAAGACATAAGATGAGTCAAATTGTTGAAGGAGATAAAGTGTCAGAGATTATTAAAAAAGATGAAATCTCAAATCCTAAGCCTGAAATCGATGATGAGATTGATTCAGGTTATAGGTTCGAATTTTCTATCAAAAATAATTTGATTAAAGTGCAAGAATCAAGTTTTGAAGATTTAACCATCAAAAATGGCTTTTTTTCTGGCATGGGACAAAATTCAGATTTGATTAAGAAAACAAAAATTATGGCAATTCATAAGATCTTAAATTTGAGTTGGTCATTGAAAGCTCGGGAAAAAAGCTTTGAGATTTTCGCAAAGGCTGTGGCCAACAAGTGTGGTGGAGATGCTAATATCAAGTACGGTTGGTATGGTGGTTCCAAGGATGAGATCTGCGAGATTGTGATGCATGGATTTAGTTGGTTTATTAAGGATGCTGACAATAGAGATTGTTATAGACGTAGCATCTCTTTATCTCCTGTAAAGCTTTCCTTTGACAAGTAAGTAGGGTTTTTTTTTTCTAAACTGTTTTTTAACTATTTTTATTTTTTTTCTTATTGCTTTTTGTAGATAATTTTCAATTATCATGTTTTGTAAATAATATAACTCTTTATAATTTTTTGGTTTCTGTTTTGTTTTTGAAAGAACAATAAGAATTTAGATTTAAAAATCAAAGGCTCATCATAAGCTAATGAAACTATGTAGAAAGTCGAGGCTCATGTTTTTCTCATGAAAGGTATTTCTCGTTTCAAATATTTTTTTTTTTGATAAATTAATTGTGTTTGATTGAAGCAAATAATAATAACAATATGCAGTTGCACTAGTGTTAGCATAGTAGGATAATCAACTTATTTCTTTGTTGCTATCAATCGTCAATTATCAAACAATTAATTATGAACGCTAAATTTTTCTTATAACTATATCTTGTGTATCTTAGGATAACTTTTTAATTCTGGACTCCAAATTACTAAACTATATTGTAAAATTGACTCTCAAAGTTTCAGTTGAAATATATTTAAAATAAAGTGAAGAAAATGAAAGATTTTTTTATTAAATATTCATTAATGAGAATCTAGTACATAATAAGTTATCTAATAACTTTGGAAAGAGTCCAAGAGAATTTGAATACCTCATGAAAGGGGATTAGAGTATCATATTTGAAAGGTGTTCAGTAAAAATAAAGAAAATGGCATATTTGTTTGTAATAGTTAGTTTTGTTTTAAACTCATTTAGGGCTAATTTAGTATTGATGTTCAAAAAAATTCGGGTTGAAAAAATTTTAACGAAAAAAATGTAATTTAAAAAACTTTTAAGTGTTTGATAATACAATGAAAAGGTGCTAGAAGGAATTTTTTAATGATTACAAGTTTTGATTTCTTCAATCTCATTTCCAGATAGACCAAATCTCTTGTACATCTTTTCCCTTAAAAATAATATTTAAGGAAGATGGTTTTGTCATTTACTAGAATTGTTAAGTTCTTTAAATTTATTGGTACAAAACGCATTGAACAAAGGTTTCATTGTATATCACGGTGATTCAGTTTAGGCTGTTACCTAATATAAATGGTGGGATTAAACAAACTTAAAAGAAAGTGATTTTGTCATTCATTAATTAAAAGTGTTTAGTGGTTTGAATTTATACGTACAAAATGCATTTAAAAAAAGGGTTGCATTGTATTCTATGCTAATTCAACTTAGTCCGTTACACACTATAAATGATAAGGCAAAATAAACATAAAAGAAAGTAACATTTACGGCATATTTGAAAATAAATTATATTATCTCATGTAATTTTTTTTGAATCAACAAGTTTTATGATTTTTTAAAGATAAATCGCATTTTCTTTTTAAACAAACTTTGTGATGTAAAATATATATATATATATATATATATACTGATGCTTAAAATTACTAATTTCTCATATCTTTTTTATCATGTTTTGTAGTGTGTTGTTTTCAAAGGTTGATGAAAATGGGTTGAGGCATTTGCTGTTATGCCGGGTTCTATTGGGAAAGCAAGAAGTGGTGACTGCTGATTCTAATAAGCTTTATCCAAGTTCTCTAGAGTTCGATTCTGGCATAGATAATCTATTAGCACCCAAAAAATATATCATCTGGAGTTCTTATATGAATTCTCACATCTTCCCTTGTTCCATCGTCAGTTTTAAGGCCTTTTGCTTAAGAGGTAAGTAGCTTAATTAAGATGCAACTTTTGCTTAGCGCGTAAACCACTAATTTAAATTATGATTATGGATATGATTTTAATTGTCTCGTTTTGGTCACATTTGCAAATGAAACAATGCTAACCCTATCATTGTGATTATGATCTTTTTTTTATTTACACAACTTAATGCAAAAATAGCAGTTATAATTTAATTATAAATAAATGTTAAAATAATTTATAACTTTTTATGATCTTTCTATTTATAAAAGGAAAAATTATTGACAAGTGACAAATTGAGCTTATATATAATTCTCGGACCGCTAACTATTCACTTTTTAATTGAAATAAATGTACAGTAACATTATTTTGTAATTACTATTTAAATCATAGTATTTAGCCATTTTGATTTTTGCATCTCCAAAAGATTACAAGAGGGAGGTAGGATCGCGCCTAGATCGCCATGGATGCGCTATCCCGCATTGATTTCTGTGCTCTCAAGGTATTTAGGTGCTTCAGAAATGGCTTCCCTTAATGAACACTATAAAAATTTTCAAGTAAGTGCGTTGTCTAATTTTCATTTCTAAATGCCATTTAATTTTTATTTATTTATTTTTTTACTTCATTGCTTTTATGTCATCTACAACTTGTTTAGGTCTCTTATCATTTATTTCCACACATTTGATTCTTTATAGGAAAAAAAGGTTAAAAGGTCGGAATTGGTTCAAAGAATGAAGTAAATAGCTGGAAACCAATTGTTATATGCTATACTCAACATGTATGGAAAAAAGGTGCAAATATAGACTTCTTATCTATGGAGTTTTTTTTTTTTTTCTTTAGCACCCTTAGTTTTGCTCTATCGCCAGTAATTTTATATTATAAATCATGTATGTTATACTTTAGGCTTCAACAGCTTGCCATGCAACATTGAAATAATTATTGCAAGCAAATGAAATTTTAGCTGGTGGGGTTTCAGAACCCACGTAGTATAATAATAATAATAATAATAATAATAATCATCATCATCATCATCATCATACTAGCTAATCCCAATTTGAAACCAGCACACATTTTTACACCACGACCTAGTTTTCTTGGGTCTTCCTAAGCATTGATGTCAGATTGGTCTAGCAAGATCTTTGACAATTCTCACTTCTTTAATTGTTTAGGCTAGATTTTCGGTTTACTTCTTTCTTTGACAAGAATATGACCCGTGGCTTTTCTCAGACTAAGAACTTTCTCTTATATTTATTAAAGTGTGGGCAAGTTTCAATTTTGTGCCTACAAAAAATACGTAATCAAATTAAGTTGAACTCAAGTCATAAGAAATTTGAGTTTGTCTCTAAATTTGAAGTTCAAAATTTGGTTGTAGCTTTTATCAAATTTCATTTTAAAAGCTCAAATTTAATTGAAGATAAAAATTGAATTGTTCGAATTTGCTCGACTAGGCTTGATTAGATTCTTTTAATTGGTACAAATGACCTTGATTCTCATGTTCAACTTTAAACTCATTATTTGTGCTCTAGTTGGAGCTCAAATTCTAGTTTGAATTGAGATTCTTCAATACTGATAAAAATAAATATATATTATAAATAAAAAAGTTTGATTGGACTCATGAGCTACTCAAATTCGAGTCGCTCAATAGCTTTAGCTCGAACTTGACTCGACAATAACTAATTTTTTTCGAGTTGGATTTGAGTAATTTATGGACATAAATGTCTTATTTACTTCAGATTGTGTTTGGCTTCTTCTACACGATTTTCTTTCGTCGGAATATGTAGATAACTTCCACCTATCATG
>JBBYHL010030246.1:0-104463 GCA_038381835.1 Adansonia madagascariensis
ATAAAATATGTAAATATTAATATAAAAATAACTTTTTAATATTATGAATAATGATTTGTACTTAAATGGGTCGGCTAAGACAAATTAGGCCTTGAGCTTAGAATTCAAAAATTTCTTGGGCCATGGATAGGCCCATAGAACCAAACTAAGATTTTTTCGGGCTAGACTGGGCCAAATTTGTGCCTAGGCTTAGAATTTAAAATTACATAAAAGTGATTATATTTATAATAAAATAAAAAATAATGTAAAATATACTTAAACCCGAACCCTAAACCCGAACCTGAATCCGACCTGAACCCAAACCCGAACCTGAATAGACCCTAACTCGAATTGGCTCGAACTCGAATCAGCCCGAACTCGAAAAAACTTAAACCCGAAATGACTCATCCCAAACCCGCCCAATTGCCACCTCTATATAAAATACATACACCACTTCCTAGAAGAAACTGACACAATGCTTACGTTTGTTGAAGGTGTGGATGCTCTACTCAAATTGGCTTGTGAAGTTTTCTATAAATGCTTTTTAGAAAAGACATTAATATTTATTTTATTCAATTTAATGCAAAATTAACCATGGAAGAAAAAGATGGAAATTGAAGAAAACAAACGCGTATAAATACTGAAGGTCTGTTACGTGTTGGAGGTGCTTGATAGTAAGTTTATACCACTTATGTCCTCTCTCTTAGACTGCCTTAGGAGCCATACATGTTCCAAATGCATTGGACCTACTTCCATAAGATAATCACCAGTGGCAGATCTTCGACTAAAATTTATGGAAGAACCAAAGTATATTTTATGTGTTACATTATGCATAGTTAAAAATATCTGTAATTTTAATATATTTCACATTAAAATATCCAAAGTTCAAAATAGACTATCAAATAAAACTAACTAAAAATAAAGTTAAACAAAAAATCATAAATATATGTCTTTCCTAAAGTGCAACTCTTTGTTTTTTTTTTTTTTTTAAGATTTGAAAACATCAATTATTGACTCTGAAGTGAAGTTTTCAACAATTTCTCTTTCATTAAAGACTGCCATACTATCTGCAAGAAATTCATCATCCATCTTGTTGTGCAATCTAGTCCTGAGTATTTTCATTGCTGAAAATGATCTCTCTAATGTGCAGTGGAAATTGGAAAAGTCAAGATTAGTCAAATCAAGTGATCAAGCAAGTAATAATCTTTAGACTTCTTTGTTTCCACCAAAGCTCAACACAATTTAGGTATGGTTGAAAATTTTGCTTCTGGGTTGTTTAACAAAATCAACAATAAAATGCCTCAATTGAAACTTTAAATTAATCTTCTCCTACTCACTAAAATCCATAGGATAATTTTTTTTTCACAAGATTACTAATATTGTCAATGTTAAAATCTTTTTAATCATCCTTAGAAACCAAATAAGAGCTTAAACTTAAAAGCTCTGTTACCCTTTCATTAAACCTGTGATTTAACTCATATAGTTGCTTATCAATTGTGACAAAATGTTTCCATTCTAAAGTGATGCTCCACTATGATGTGATCTTTTTGGTGACTAGATCTCCCTTAGCGTGCTACATAAAAAGCATTGAACTTTGGAATATCAATATCATGCTTCTCACAAAATAGTTTTAATTTTTTCAATAGGTCTTCCCAACCATTTTTTCTCAACTCTTGGATAAGTGCTTTTGTATTATGAACTAGATGCACAACATTAATAATATCATGGGATTATTATTGAAAAGCTTGACAAAGCATCTCTATTATTCTTATAAGCTCTTTCATTAAATGCAAAATGAAAATAAAATTAAATAAGGTCAAAACATTATAAGCAAAACTAGTGTTCCCGCGTTAAGAGTAAGTTGATCCATCAAGAATAATTTTTTAAAATTAGAGCAAGTAGCGTCATATAAATTTCCCAAGCTACGAAAAGAATGAAACTATGAGCCCTAACATATATGTCTAACTCGTTTCAAGGTTCCAATTTGATTTGCTCCGTTGTTTGTTTCAAGTTCATCAATATCTAACAAATATGCTATTTCATCTAACTTAGCCGTTTGTAACTTATCATGGCAGTTACTGGAAGAACAAACTATGTTAACAATAAAGCTAAATGTGAGAAAAATTGATGCATAAGAATAATTTCTTGAAAAGTAGAAACTAATGCAAGTTGCAATCAACAAGCAAAGCAATGCACATAATAGGCATAAGGGTAGTTAGTTAGAAACAATGCTTGTAATGTTGGTGTATGCCCTTGAACCAATTGGATTAGGATGTACATGTTTTTAAGTTATAGTAACATAGATTTTCATTCATGTTAGTGGTATGATTGGCACTCATGCAAACACTAATTGGATGAAATCCCTGAAATACAACGGTTTTTTTAAGATAGTAAGGAATTACTAGGATGAGATTTTTATGCATCAAAGCCATCTTTCTAAAAACATTCCTAGTCATCGTATTGGCAAGATAGGGCATTGAACAATGCACAAAGACTAGTATATGCTAATCCTCCATGCATTGGATGCATGCAACTCTTTGATCTTTTAGAAGTTAAAGTATGTGAGATATTTAGGGATAGCATATAGGTGCTTGCTTTGTGAAAACAAGTTCACTAAACATGGCCTGAATAAGAACTCCATTTGTTATAAATCACTCAAGTATCTATGGAAGATGTTTGAATGTACCAATCGTGTGTAGACTTGTGATACCATGTCATCTTGTATGTGGAGTATCATACTTAGAGACCATCATGAATGGGTCCAAAATGGATAGATACCAAAATAAGGGCGGTTTTGGGTATGGTATGAAACATACTAAAGATGGATAAGTCTCGTAACATAGCCTGGATATGATCCTGACTAGCTCAACTTAAAAGGCCTTCATTCCTATATTTATTGATATACACTATTTTATATATATTTTTTATTTTGAGGGTCATATCATTGTTAATATTTTCTTATTTTAGGGACTAGGTTGTCGAGATGAATTGCCCATTCGACTAAACCCTAAATAGTCATTAAAAAATGACTATTTTTTGGGCTAGGTGAGATTGGTCACCTATTAAAGTTCATATTTCAACGGTTATAAAACCCTTAAAAACAAACTCTAAGGTTTGCAATCATACCAGAGATCAAGTAAAAGGGTCTGGGATTCAATTACAATCATGAGGATCGATCCTTCTCATGATACTCGATAATTGGTACCTTATTAACCATGTGTTAACCTATTTTGATTTTAACCTGGTTTCAATATATAGTATCTAGTTATAATTCCCAAAATAGTATTCTATGAAACCAATTAATTATTTCGTATGAGAAGCTTCAATTTTTGATATTTTTTTGAAAATCAAAATATTTTTTGTACTCCACAGGAAGATCAATGGAACAAGAAAGGTTTTATCATTTTCTTTCATACCCCACTGGAGAGCCAAAGAAATACGAAAAGTTTTAAAAATCAAAATATTTTTTGTATCCCACTGGAGAGCCAGAGGAAAACAAAAGTTTTTATTTTATGAAAATTGAAAAATCTCGATTTTCTTTTTAAAAAAGATATCTCGTTATTAAAATAATTCATAAAACCCCTCTTATATTTTAGGAGAAATTTATATGTATTATTTTAACTTGGAGACATTGTCTTAATTTTCAAAAAATTCTAATTTTATTAAGAATATTAAAAAATGTCCTAAGACCTAGTTTAGACGAAAAGTTCTAAAACTCGATTCTTAGAACTCGAATTTGGTCAATAAGACTCTCTAAAGTACCTTTGACTTGAAAGTATCATAGTGACATTAAAGGACTTGATTTTAATGCTAAATTATCAAAATGCCCTTAGGCATACCATCGACATGAAAGTATCTTGGTAACCCTAAAGAACTTGAAAATAGTCTAAAATGATAAATCTATCTCTAGTGTGTACATTTGACATGAAAGTATCCCAGTAATCACATAAGACTTGGTTTTAATGCAATATTATTAAAATACCCTTAGGGTATATGTTTGATATAAAAGTTTCTCGGTAACCCTAAAAGACTTAAAAATGATCATAGAAGGTGAACCTCTCCTAAATACACACCTTTGGCATAAAAGCATCCCAATAACTACATCAGACTAGGTTCTAAGAAAAATTACTAAAATGCTTTTGGATTATACATTCAATATGAAAGTATCCCGGTTACCCTAAATGACTTGAAAATGATCATAGAAGGGTGAACTTTTCCTAAATACAAATACCTTTGGCATAAAAGCGTCCTGATGACTACATCGACTAGGTTTTAAGGAAAATTACTAAAATATCCTAAGGATATACCTTCGACATAAAAGTATCTCGATGACCCTAAAGGAAATAGAAATTATAAAGAATGACTTTTTTAACCTATATGGGTAATTTCGATATTAAGATGATCTAAAATGCAAAAATTACAATTAAGTCCTTAAAATTTTTAAAATTACATTTCATATCCTTTCAAAGAATTGGAAGAATAAAAAAGTTTTCTAATATTCTACACCCAATTGAAGAACCAGAGGAATGCTAAAAATAATCAAAAGCTCTAAATGAGGAAATTTAATGTTAAAAATGACCATTTTGACCTAAAATGATAGGTTTTCCTAATGGTCCCTAAACTTTTCTAAGTTTGCAAATTGATCTCTACATTATTAAAACACAAAATTAAATATTAAATGTATTAAAATCAACACAAAAATCACATCCAAAATTACGAAGGAGTTTTGGCAATCACTTTTGGCCTTGGAAAAAAATTT
Source organism: Adansonia madagascariensis (assembly GCA_038381835.1). Taxonomy (NCBI): domain Eukaryota; kingdom Viridiplantae; phylum Streptophyta; class Magnoliopsida; order Malvales; family Malvaceae; genus Adansonia; species Adansonia madagascariensis. Next base: position 4,739 of record JBBYHL010030246.1, read on the forward strand.
AATATTTATAAAAAAGTCCCACAATTTTCTAAAATTGTAAAAAAAACCCTAAAAATCCAAAAATATATTTACACATGACAAAATCCATAACATACGTTGCTAAATCTATACGAACAATTTGGCCAAGTAAAGAATGTCTAAAAATTTTTAATTAATTTTTTATTTCATAATTTTTTTGTATTTTTATAAATTATTCCTAAACTTTTCTATATTTACAAAATAGCCACAAAAATCAACAAAAATCATCACTAATCAAGGCATATGTGTTTTGGCAAATCTTGGATTTATCCATCTAAAGCTTTCAAAAATTTTGGAAAAATTATTTTAGGACTCCTACAACTTTCAAACTTTGCAAAATGGTCCTAAATGTCATAAAAACATGAAATAAATTTCATTTTAAGCCATATACATTTTTAGTCATCATTAATATCAATCAAGAAAATTTTCTTTCTCAACATAAACATATATCTGGTATTTATCAAGTTCAAATCATCATTAACATATGTATGAAATCATGAAAAATAGGCCTGTAAACGTATTTTATCATATATTAACGAGAAAATTCTAAAGAAAATAACATCAATATGGTCATATATACATGACAAATTAAACATCATAGCACCAAAAATCAACAACAACAAATTTTATAAGCAAAATTAAACTATTACTAAAAATATACTAAAATCGACAAATCAAAGAAAATAGTTCATAGCTATCAAGCATAGCGTTTCAATATGGATTAAAATCCATGCGCTAAAACATGAATTTGGCTCAAAAAGGAAGAAAGGTGAATGAAATCAACATGACTAAAGATTTCATAAAGAAAATTACCTCAAAAGCTTAATAACTTAGGAAATTTTGGTGTTTTCTTAGTGTTTTTCTTCCAAAAGCCAATTAGCCAATCCTTGAACAATTCTCACCCTATTTATAAGGGAGAATTAGCCAAGAAAGAATAAAATCCTTCTTGGTTGATTTGGCTATTCAAAAATATTATTTTTTATTTATTTGATAAATCATGTTGGAAATTAGTTGGCATGATAAGTTTCAATTAATTAATTTTTGTCTTTTAGCATGTCACATATATTAGTCATCACCTAAGGCTTAGACTCTATGATGATGATGATGATAAGCTTAAAAAAAATCTTGAGCAAGAATACCATAAAAAATGAATTAGAAAGATTAAATTGTAATAAATTAAAAATTATGTATTCAAATAGTAAAATTTTATCTCATAATATTCAATTAATAATTTAATCAAATAGTAGGCCCAATTAATAAGTTCATTGGGCCTAATAGCAAATTTTACAAGCTTTAGGCCCACTAAAGAAATTTGGCCCAAAAATAATAAAATGAAAATAATAGAATTTTCTTATAAAAATTTCAATTATTAAATTATAAAAGAAATTTTTGAGAAGCCTTATCTGTAAGAAAAAGATAATTAAAACTTCCAAACTTAAAATTTTATGAGAAAAATCCTTACAGAGGAAAATTGATATGAATAGTAAATTCATAAATCATAAAATAAATAAAAGTTTTAAAAACATATTTAATAATAATTTAATAAAATATTTGATGAATTTTGAAAATTTTAAACTTAGAAAAATTCTATCAAAAAATATTACGAAGTAGAAAACTTTGTATCTTTGAAATAAGAAAATTCTAAAAATATGTTCAAAATTTATAAAATGAATTAAACTCAACATATTAATCAAAATATTAATTTATAAAATAATAACAAATAAAAACTTGAAATTTGAAATGAATTTTTCTGAAAATTTTTTTATGAATATGATATTTACGATACTGTGAAAAATTCAAATTTAAGTATCAAAATTGACAATCTAATACCCATGGTAGAAAATGCCAATACAAATTTTTCCTTGAATTTTTTTGATTTTTCATAGTGCATATCAGCATAAATACTATAAAGGCGTCAATAAAAATATATGATGATCAGCTTCCCAAATTTTACAAAAAATTCTTGAAAATTTTGTAAAAATGAGAAATTTGACCATAATATCATCCATAGACAAATTTTAAAATTTAAAAAGAATAAATTTAAAAGCTAATTTTTTTATTTTAATATTCGTCTTTTGTTTTGAGATCGGCCCTTAAAATGGCATTTTTTTTGTCACATGCACCTACAGCGATTTAAGCATGACTGAAGAGGTCTAAAATATGTCCAGTCCAACTTAAGAAATCAACCATCATTGGGTGGTCACTAAGTTCTTAGTCTCGGATATTTTTGGATAATTAAGAAAGGCTTGAACAAAATTAGGTATCAACAGTTGCCCCATTTTGGCCTTTGCTAAGAATCAGGAATTGAGCAAAGACCAAAAATAGCACGATTTTGTTTGGGCTATATAAGCCTTTTTATAATTTTTTTACATATATACACCATCTGTATCATTTTCATTTTACATTTAAGTGCCAATTTCGTAAGGACTGAGCCATCGACTTTTTTTGGCTTTCAAAGCTTGTGCCAATTTCACAGAGATGGAACAGTCAGCTACTCTTGGGCTTTTTAATAGCTTTCATCACTTATCTTTCACGGAATCGAATAAAGAGGCCATTTTCTTAAATATTTTTCATTTATCCTTTACAGAATCAAATGAAGAGGCAACTTTACTTCATCGGTTCCCAACCAAATGAAGTTGACTTAAAGCCTTCTTCACCTATCCTTCATGATATCGAATAAAGAGATAACTTTTTAAAATCTTTCTTCATCCATCCTTCACGAAATCGAATGAAGAGGCTAGTTTACTTCACCAATTCCTAACCATGTGAAGTTGACTTAAAGCCTTCTTCATTTAACCTTCACGAAATCGAACAAAGAGGCTGCTCTATGTCACTGGTTCCTAACCAAGTGAAGTTGACTTAAAGCCTTTTTCACATATCCTTCATGGAATTGAATGAAGAGGCCATCTTCTCAAAAACTCTGCTTGTCCTTCATATAATTGAATGAAGTTGATTTAAATCCTATTTACCTACCTTTTACGAGATCAAATGAAGAGGATATCTTACTCAAAACTTCACCAATCCTTCACGAAATCGACTGAGGTTGACTTAAATCCTATTTTACCTACCCTTCACGGGATTGAATGAAGAGAATATCTTACTTAAAAACTTCACCTATCCTTTATGGTATCGAACAAAGTTGACTTAAATCCTATTTCACCTACCCTTTATGAGATCAAATGAAGAGAATATGTTACTCAAAAGCTCGACCTATCCTTCACGGAATCGAACAAAGATGACTTAAATCCTACTTCACCTACCCTTCATGGGATCGAATGAAAATGATATCTTACTAAAAAAAACCTCTGCCTATTCTTTATGAAATCAAAAGAAGTTGACTTAAATCCAATTTCACCTACCTTTCATGGGATTAAATGAAAAAGGATAACTGTTTCATATATCAAATGGATTCTTATGTGTCAAAGTCGCCTCATCAAGCTAAACCTTATTGTTGCCAATTTTTTTCTCTTTTTTTTTATGGCTTATAGTTGAAGGTTAAAGGATGAACTGATATTTGTCCTTCAAAATCCTTCTTCTATTCCTGCTTTTATGAATTTAATTATTTAATTTTTTCTAAAAGATCGTTAAATATTGAATTAATGATTATCACTTCAATAAATACAACTTTTGTGATTGGATAAGTATTTACTCAAGGCATATTTACAAACTTTTATTGAAATCATAATAAGTATCTAAATTCATCTAAATTCTAGTTATTATATAACGAGATCACTTTCTTGTTCTAACCTAAGAGAAAATCTATTTGATTGAAAATATGAAATTCACAGAATGATTTCAACCATGAATTCTCTAATATCAAGGATAATGGGCATGCTATCATCATCTGCTAAAGATCTTGTGATTGATAATCACCATTTAGGACATTTTTGAATGAGGTGAGGGAATGAATTTAATGGCACAAATAGGGTGGAACTACTAAAATTTGATTTGAAGTAATTGATACAAGAAAGTTAAAGTTCATTAAGATCAAGTTCAGATGAATGTTTCTTTCATGGGAGTTCCTTAAAAAGCAAACAATCAAGTTATAACATCTTTTTAATTTAAATATAATAGCTCGACAAGTGTTAAACTAATGCTAGTAAACACCATGTTTCAAGGGTTTAATTTTAAGGGCTTTGGCAAGCATCAATATCTAAAGGTTGGGCATAAAAATTTTGAAGGTTCTAAAAGGTCATTTTGAAAAAATTTTTAAGTATTTGACTCAATTTTTTGCTGATGTCATGATCCAACGCCAAAAAAATGAAGTTCAAAAGTGTTAAAAGTAAATCATGATTTTGCATAAAAGTTTATTTGAAAAGTCAAATTGGGTACATCAGTACCATTTAGGGGCTAAAGAAAAAGAGATGATGGGGAATATGTGGTTTTTAAAATTTTCCTTCGATAGTCAAAACAAACAAATAAGAATAATGATTGCCCAATGATTGAAGAATTAGATCACTTGATGATCCATACTAATTCGAGGAGCCCTATAATAATTACTTCTAATCCAGCCTTATTGGTTTAGAAACATTTCTAAAACCTTTAAAATTTATTCTAGACTGTCCTTTTCAGGTTTCATCCTAGAACTTCATTTATTTTCTTTTTCTTTTTCTTTTTCTTCTTTTGTTTGATTGCCCCATCATATTTTTAAGGACTTAAAAATCATTTAAAAAGATGAATTTTTAAAGAGTTTCCTAGAATGACCCGACAACTCAAATAACTATGTTTGATCAAAATGGATTTTGTAGGTATGTAATCTAGGCCATGGTTCTTGATTTTAGAAAGAAAAGGATAAATAAGCCTAAATCAAGTTTTTAAAGATAATTAAATCAAGGATCATTTCCCTTTAGAAGAAATTGAATCTAGTATGCCTTTCAAGATGAAAAAATCTTTGTTTCTTTGTCTTTTTCTATTTTTTTGCTTTTCTTTGATTCTCTTTATTTTTTTCTTCATCATGTTTTTCTTCATTCTTTATTCTAAAAAAATTTTGAAATTTTCTTTATTCGTTACTTTGAATATTTGAACTTTCTTCAGTTTTCATAATTTGCCTCATGACATTCAACTTGTTCTTCTTGTAACTTTAGAATTTGACTTGCCCCTTCTGATTTTGAAGCTTTGCTGTACTTGCTATAGCACCTAATTTTGTTCGGGCCCTCTTTTTCGAAAGTCTAAAAATATCCGAGACTTGCTGGGGTTTCTTCAAGTAAAATGAACATTTAAGACTTATTTAATTGTGCTTAAATGATTGCAAGTTCATGTGACAAAATTAGTGTGGTTTCAAGGGTTGTACATAATAAATCTCAAATATCAAGGTAAAAAATTAGCTTTTAACTTTATGCTTGGGAAATTTTAAATTTTGTTTTTTTGCAGAAGTTAGCACGGTCAAATTTTTCATTTTAAATATTTTTTATGAACTTTTTGTTAAATTTGGGAAGTTGACCATCCTATATTTTTACCGATACTGGTGTGGTATTTATGCTAATATGCACTCCAAAAAATAAAAAGTATTCAAGGAAAAATTTTTATTGGCATTTTTTACCATGAGGTATCAATTTAGCAATTTTGCCAATTACTTTTTGAATTTCTCACTGCATTGCGAGTATTTTGCTTGTGAATATTTTTAGTAAAGCTTATTTTGAATCTTGGATTTTCATCTTTACTATTTTGTAAATTAATATTTTGAATATTTAATTCATTTTATATAAGTTTCAATATATTTTTTAAAATTTTTCCAATTTTAAAACAAGAGCTTTTCTTTATCTATAAAATTTTTGGTAAAATTTTCTTGAGTTTTGAACTTCAAAATTCTTTAAATATTTCCATTTAAGCACTGTTAAATTAATTTTTTAAAATTAAATTTATTTTATACGTTTTGTTTTTGCTTTTTAGATTTTTTTTCATTTTCAAAATAGAGAGTTTTTTACTCCATAAATTTTTTAAAAAATATTTTTTTGAGTTTATAACTTTTAAAATTCTTCAAATATTATTATTTAATTCATATTAAATAAGTTTTGTAAAATTCATTTTGTTTTATTAGTTTTGCATTTTCTTTCATAATTTTTTCATTTTTGAAATACAGAGTTTTCTGCTCCATAAATTTTTTCGAGAGGATTTTTTTGAGTTTATAAATTTTAAAATTCTTCAAATATCGTTGTTGAATTCATGTTAATTCAGTTTATAAAATTCAATTTATTTTATATGTTTTGCATTTTTTTACATATAATAATTTTTTTCGGTAAGGGTTTTCTCGTAAATTTTATGAGCTTGTTATTTTTAATGTTTTTTATTGTATATAAAAATTATTTTTAATACTGGATTAAAGTAAATATGAAAATTTTCAAATATATAATTTTTTTTAATTTTTACAATTTAATCTTTTTAACTAATTTTTATAGTATAATTTTACATGTTATACAAATATCATCTAAAATGCTCTAGAGTTTGATGATGTCATGCATGATGCAATCAAAAACTGACAAATACAACTAATTTAAATCAAATCAATCTAAAAAAAATCAAGAAAAAAGTAAAATAAAATAATAACAATAAATAAAAAAACAAAGAAATAAATCATAGAAACCTCTAGGATTCGGCCAAGGGCTTTTTCTTCGGCCCTTGACCAACTTCATCCTATATAAAATAGGGGTGGTTTTCTTCATTTGATGTCTTTAGGTTGAAGGAAAAATGGAAGAAAGAAAAAACACAAAATTACATGAATTTTCAAGCTTTTCTAAGGTAAAATTCTTGTAAAATTCTTAATTTTTGTTCATTTCTTGTTTGGATCTTCTTTTTAATGGCCCAAATCATGTTGAAAGGCCGAGTATGATGGCTATGATTAAATTTTTGGTTTTGGTTGTTCTAGTTAATTTTTTATTAGAAATAGTTGATTTTCTTTGAAATTATTTGTGTTTGTTGATATGTATATTGTTATTTTCATGTATATATGTTTATGCAATTTTTCTTAATGTTTTCATGTTGATTTATACATTATTTATCATGTTTTTATGCTTATTTATGCTTGGTAAAAATTCTAACATGCATGTATGTCAATACTTACGAAAATATGTGATGAAACAAATTTATTTTTGCTAAAACAAACATGCTCGTAGAACCATGTAGTGGTTGATTTTTTGATGTTTTGATTTTATTTTGCTTATTTTGTAAATATAGAAATCTTAAGGACTAAATTGCAAAAATTGTAAAAGTTTTTTGGCCATATATGCTTAGATGAACCTTATAGACAGCTTTAGAAGTGTTTATGCTTTGTTTAATGTATTTTAATGTGTTTTATGCATTTTATACCATTTTAAGGGTTATTTTGCAATTTTAGAAAGTTTATGGACTAAATTGCAAAGTACAAAAAAATGTGCTTTATGGCTAAAGGTGCTTGGCCGAATCTTTAAATGTATTTTTTCCATCATTTTTGTGTTGATTCTCATATGGTCTGATGATTTTTTATGCTATTTTGTGGTGTTTTTCCATGTAAGGACTTAAATGCAAATTTAGAAAAGTTTAGGGATTAGTTTGTAAAATTTTAAAATTTTTTTTCCAAGGCCAAAGTGTTTGGCTAAATCTTTGAGAGTATGTTTGCTGTGTTTTTCATGTTTATTTTCATATGTTTAATGATTTTTTTTGTGGTGTTTTTCCATGAAAGGACTTAAATGAAAAATTAGAAAAGTTTAAGGACTATGGCAAACTTTAGTATTTAAGGGTAAAATGATCATTTTTGTTACTTTTAAATATTTTTATTATTCCTATGGTCTTTTATATGGTATAAAAATTTTTAAAACTTTTCGTAGTTTCTCGGTTCTCCGATAAAGTATGAAATCATTGAAAAGTTTAGGAGTTTAATTGTAATTTTTGCATTTTGAGCCAATTTTAGAATTCTAGTTTTTCTATTTAGGATAGATTCATCATTTCTCGTTATATTAGTGTCCATTAGGATAACGAGATACTTTCACATCGAAGGTACACCCTGAAGGCATTTTAGTAATTTTTTAGAATCGAGTCCTATGTGATCACTTGGATATTTTGAGGTCAAAGGTGTGCAGTAGGAGTAGATTCGTTTGTTTATGATATCATCAATCCTTTTAAGTTATCGATATACTTATATGTCGAAAGTAAGCTTTAGGGGTATTTTGGTAATTTACCTTAGAACTTAGTCCTTTATGATCACAAGGATGCTTATATGTCAAAGGTACATAATAGGGATAGGTTTGTTTTTTATCAAGTCATCTAGCCTTTTAGGTTCTGGGATACTTTTATGTCGAAAGTAGACCTTAGGGACATTTTAGTAATTTACATTATAATCACATCCTATGTGATCATCGAGATACTTCTACGTCGAAGGTGTATAGCAGGAATAGATTTATTTATGAATAAAGTTTTAGAATCTTTAGAGTATTAGGATACATATACGTCGAAGGTACTCCTTAAGGATATTGCATTAACTTATTTTAGAATCAAGTCTTTTAGGGTCACCGAGATACTTTTAGGTCAAAGGTGTACTTTATGGGATATGTTGGTCATATCCATATTCAGGTTTTTAGAATCGAGTCTAGTACATTTTATCTAGACCGAGTCTTAGGGCGATTTTTATTATTATTAATATTATTAATAAAATTAGAATTTTTAAAAATTAAGGCAATGTCTCCGATGTTGAAATAGTACATAGAATTTCTCCAAGAATATGAAAATGGTTCACGGATTATTTTAATAATAAGATATCCTTTTAAAAAAATGAAAATCAAGATTTTTTTAATTTTCAAGAAAATAAAATCTTTTGTATTCCTCTAGTTCTCTAAAGGGGTACAAAAGATATTTTGATTTTTTTAAAACCTTTCATATTCCACCGATGCTCTAGCGGGGTATGAAAAAAATGATAAAAAAACTCTTATATTCTTTTGGTTCTCAAGAAAAGTGTGAAAGATATTTTGACTTTCAAAAATATTAAAAACCTAATTTTTCCATTTGAAACAATAAATTTGTTTTGTAAAATTTAATTTTTGATATATGGAAATTATAATTAAATATCAAATATTGAAATTAATGAGATCAAAATTTAAGTTAATACATGTTTAATAAGGTATCAATTACCAGGCATCACGAGAAGGTTGATCTTTACTTGTGATTGTAACTGACTCCTGGACCCTTTTAAATGATCTTTAGTATGAGTGTAGACCTTGGAGTTTGTTCTTATGGGTTTGCAATCTTTAAAATATGAACTCTGGTAGGTGTCCAATCTTACTTGGTCAAAATAAGGTTGGTGGAAGCTCCAAAATAAATGGTGATTTTGTAATGACTATTTAGAGTTAAGTCGAGCGAGCGATTCATCTCAACAACTCAGTTCCTAGATATTAAAAAAAGAATGATAAGAAAGATAATAATGATATGGTCCTAAAAATATAAATAACGATATGCAGATATGTATGGACACAAGGGGTACATTCGTCATTTTAAGTTGGGCAAGTCAAAATTCGTATTCGGGCTATGTTGCAACATTTGCCACCTTGTGTGAAGGGTGATCCATGATTAGGGTTCTTAGAAGGAATAAATTATCAAGCTCAAAGGGGACTGCAAAGGGAATAATTTTTTTTTGTTTACAAAAAGAGAGATAGCCATTTATCATATTAAAAAAAGCCATTTGAACTAACAAGCATTTCGGTAAGAAAAAGGGGTTGTTTTCTTTCTAAAATCATTCTGAGTGCATCAATAACATGATCTTACACTCCATTTTTTCTTTTTTTCTTTTTCTTTTTATTTTTAATTTTTCTTTTTTTCTTTTTTTTTCAACATTTAGGCTTAAGGAATGCCTCTTGAAATTATTGACTCCGTAGCCACCAATGAATCTGGGTTCTAGTTGGGCCTTTCATAAAAAATCAAATAGGTACAGGTAAACTTTGAATTTCATGTATCAAGTATTGGATTGAAAAGATTTTATTCAAAGAAAAAAGAGATTCTTAGCTCATGTTTACTCTCATTCTTCCTAAATCAAGGATTTGGAAGAGTGTCATGAAAATTGTGGCAAAAGGTTATCTAAATAAATTTGGGAGATCTTGGAATACTATCATTATTTTAACACAAAATGAACCATCAACATTTGAATCTTTTAGGAATGTAACTTGCTTTTCAACTCTCAAGTAAACCAAAAAGAAAAAATTTGGGTATGGAAGGTCTATGGTTTTGAAAGGTCTATGATTAAATATCTAGGACAATCATATATGTGGAAGTGTAAGACCTTTCTGAGAGAGTTCAACCTATTGGAGATCATCTACCAAAGAAAAATTTTCAAAATATTCTTATTGTCTTAGATATTGGAAATCATTATTAACAAAATTCATAGTTGATAATAGTACGCACATTATTTATAAACCAAAATTTATTTTATAATTTATTGTTTCTAAAAAATTATATATACAAAATTTTAAAGTTAAGATAAAAACTACCCTTAGTTAGCATACTACTATAAAGTCAATGACCCTTAGACTAAACGTCTTTAATATGCGTCCACCAACTCATCAAATTTTGCTGGCATCTTTGAGGGCTTGTATTTTGCTTTTCCTCTTAGGGAACATTCCAAAGAATTTTACCTTTTTCTTTCATTGGGGATGTGTTTTGATTAGAAGCTTTAGATATGACACCAAAAATTTTGAAATGCTTTAAAATGCTTCGAATTTCCCCACCAAAGACTTTATCTTTGAATATCACCATTGAAGACTTAGAAAACTCTTTTGAATGCTTTGAATATCACTTGAAGCTTTGTCTTCGAATATCATCATCGAAGACTTAGAAAACTCTTTTGAATGCTTTGAATATCACCATTGAAGTTTTATGCATGCTTCGAATATCACCATCCAAGACTTGTGGATGCTTTGAATATCACCATCGAAGACTTGTCAACGCTTCAAATATCACCATCAAAGACTTTTAAATACTTCGATTATTACCATCGAAAACTTATGGATGCTTCGAATATCACCATAGAAGACTTGTGCATGCTTCAAATATCACCATTGGAGATTATGAACACTTCATTGAAGACTTTTAAATGCTTGAATATCACCCTGAAAAACTTTTGAATGCTTGAATATCATGATCGAAGACTTTTGAATGCTTCAAATATCACCATCGAAGACTTTGGATTCTTTGAATATCATTATCGAAGACTTTGAATGCTTCGAATATCACCATTGGAGATTTTAAATGCTTCGAATATCACCATCGAAGACTTTGAATGCTTCAAATATCACCATTTAAGACTTTTGAATGCTTCAAATATCGCCATCGAAGACTTTTGAATGCTTCTAATATCGTCATCAAAGACTTATGAATGCTTCGAATATCACTATAGAAGACTTTTGAATCTCCAAATATCACTATCGAAGACTTTAAGTGCTTCAAATATTACCATTAAAGACTTTTGAAATTTTATGTAGATTATTAATGGTTGATGCCATTATAATTATCTAAGCAAGTATGATAATGTGATGTTTGCAAAATGTTGACATGGTTTAAAGAAAGCAAATGATGAAGATACACAAACTGCTAGTGTTGAAATGATGCAAATGCTTGTGGAATGATGCAAATGCAAATATTAATGAACAGGTAAATGCATGAGAAATAGTGTAATTACTAAATATCACGTACACGGTGCAGATGATCATGAAATGATGCAAATATCAAGTATCAAATGAAGCATATGCTATGGATGACGCAGAAATTTGCTGATTTTCTCATGCCCAAAGAAAGATCACTCTTTTTTTTGATGAGTTTCAAACTCTCAATGTCAAATCTTCTCCTTCCTATGGGTTGGGTCTTATTCTGGTCTTTTGCCCTTTAATTAAAAGAGAGCTTGTCTTTTTTTCATGGCACTTTTTCAAAATTTTTTCAAATGATTATCTTATTGAAATATGAATTTTGTTTTAAACCTTAGGGCTAAAAGCATGTGATGTTCAAATCTCTTAAAAACTAATGACCTGTTGTTAAAAATCTCCTGAATGATACTCTTTCTCAAAATACGTTGAAGAGCCAAAAAACTTTGTTGGGCTTAAGAATTTCAAAGCGGATACAATACATGCCCTATTTTCCTAGGCATGAATGGATCGGGTCATATGAAATAGGAATTTCTTTGAAAATCAGACAAATTTGATGTTCTTTTAAGTTTCTTGATCATTAACACTTTGATGAGTACCAAGATTACTCATGAAAGGTTAGAAATCAAAAGGTCAAGCTTGAAAGATGATGGATTTAGTTTTCAAAATCAGTATCTCTAATTGGGAATTACCAGCCTAAGTTACTTATGCATTTTTGGGTTTCCCTAAATTTTTTTGAAATAATTTTTCTCCTTATAAGATTTTGGTAATTCCCATAGGTGATACCAAGGATTCACCCGCTTCACTTTGATTTACAAGAAAGTTTTGTTTTTCAATATATCACCAATGAGAAATTAAATAATACAATGATCCCTATCTGCAAAGATCATTTTATGCTAGATTCCACAATGTTAGACCTTTTAGTGGTGAATGAAATCAAGATGGAGTGAATTGATTTCTCAAAACTTTGGTAAATTAAAACTTTGATAAACAAAATTGAGAAATTTAAACAATAAACTTTGGAGTGCAAGTTAGTGAATAAAAATAAAAAATTAAAGAAAAACGAAAGAAGAAGCAAACTCAATGATTTAAAGAGGTTTAGCCTTAATTGCCTATATCCTCTATCTTAACATTACTTGCCTTGGATTTCCATAACTCACTAACTTGAATTATCTATCTTTTAAGGACAAGGTATAACCTTTACACTCCCTATCTTTCACGGCTAAGATAAAAGCCTCTGCCCTCTATCTTTTGTGGCTAAGATAGAATCCTCTCTCACTACTTTTTCAAGCTAAATAGAAATCTTCTCCACTTTTCAATGGCTAAGTAGGAACCTCCCTTTTTACAAGGATTTGAGTGTAAACAAATAAAACCTCTAAAGGTTAGGTGTTTAAAAGAGTTTTGGCTTAAGAAAAATATGTATCTGAAGATACAAATGAAGAATGCAAAGATAGAAAGATTTTATCCTACATAAAGATGAACTACTTAGCAAAAATGATGGAAAAGATGAAAGATATGACTCTAAGTATGATCTCTTAGTCCTTCCTCTTGTTGAAGGTGTTGGATAGGCTTATTTATAGCTTTGATCATGATTATAGCCATTAGGAAAATTTAGTGAAGGAATATAGCTGTTAGAGCCTTCAAAATGTCATTTCCCATTGTTTCCCATGCCTCTATATTGATATAATTAAGTAGGTATAAATACATTGTGTTTAATGATCCAAAATATGATTGTTGAATAGCTTATATCGATATAGAATAATCTGTCTCAATATATGAATAGTGATTTCTACATTTTAAGGTTATTTAGCTACTGCCAAGTATTGTATTGATACATACTCATAGTGTACCAATACATTCTTATGAAAATCAAGTTTAAGAGTTTTTTTCATAACTTTAAAACATGTAAAGCTTATCTAAAAAATGTTTGATATAAAAGTATTATTAAGAACACATTTTTGAGTTTTTGAAGGAGTTAAAAAACATTTTGTTTTTTTCAAAGTGTTTACAAGATATTTCATGGAAAAATACTAATCTTGAAAATATTTAAATACAAGCTAATTAAGCTCAAGTTTTAGTTATATCAAAACTGAGTTTAATTCAAAGCTAACATAGCTAACAATCTTCCCCTTTTTGATATGACAAAACTCCCCTTTAATCATTTAAAGATTTTTAATAAAACTCCCCATTAATAAAGGCATTATGAAATGGGTTTTTGGAGATTTTATAAAAAGGTTTTAAAACACTTGGCAATGGCATTTTTTGTCATATTTGGCTCTAAGAATATTAACAAAAAATATTAAATAATGTAAGTATATGTGAAATCTTCCTATTTACTAGCATAGACATGTATATAAACAAAGTACAAGCTAGCAAATTAACCCCTAAAACTCTCTCCCCTTTTTGAAATAGTAAAAAATTGAAGGTAGATTAATTCAGAGCTAAGGGACTAATTCCACTAAGGTTTCTAAAAGGTATATTAATTATGAATCATTTAAGAGTATGTATATTAGTTATTGAGAAAATATATGCATTTAAGCCCTAATGTGTGGTTCATCCAATTTTTGTATTCTTTTGTAGACATTTAAGCACATTTGAGAGATAGAACATACTAATTGTTGAAGGATTTTAAGAATTATTAATCTAATTGTTGTTTAGATGCACAATAGATGCCAAATTTTGAATTTTTAGTATGCTTACATATTACGATAGATACCATATGGAAGGTTAAAATTTTTTTTCAAGACAAAACATAACAAACTTCCATAGGTCAGAAAATCATTTTTTCATTCATGATATGTCAATAAAATCATTTGAGTAAACATTCAATCAATAAACATGCTTAAAGATGAGAATTAAGCACTTAGACATGTTCAAGGATTCATTCAAAGCAAACATTTTAAGCATAGATTACATACTAGAATACAAATTATATGTAATTTACTCATGTATGTCACCAAAGTTAATGCTAAAGGATAAGAATTTAATAGCATTTGTTTAATGATTACCTCTACCTTACCAAACTTTGATGATGTGCTCATTATAACTTTGAGGATCATAATTTCTAGAGTTTGAGCATTCTTTGATGGTTTTGGCTTAATTCGAAGAGGTTGCATGCTTTATTTCCTTCCTTTTGCTATGCAAGTGTTCATCTTTCAAGGATGGATTTATCTCCATGAACCTTGCAGAACTTACAAAAAAAATCCATCACACTTCTTTATGTATCTAGAGCATCCATTTGTATTACGTTGCTCCTTATTGCTCTAACACACCTATAAGAGACTTTCACTTAGTTTTTGGTACCCAAATTGTTTTGGGTCCTTAAAGGTTAGTCTCAAAGCCTCTTGTTCCCTTAGGAACCCATACTTGCCTAACTTTAAATTGTGTCCTTTTCTTTATAGAATAACTATGCAAATTATGACCATGAAAATTGTAATGTGGGCACATGGTCATGTTAACTTGAAAAGATTTGTCTAAAATGATTTTTTTCTTGTTACAAGGTTTTAATTTTTCTTTTTAAATTAAGATTAATTTTCTCTAAAATGTTAATTCTTAGCTTGGAGTCATTAAAATTATTTTTCAAATCTTTGTTTTCATTCTCTATTGATTGCAATAGTAAATTATTTTCAACTTTTAATTTTGAGACCATTTTCTTGTGTCTAGAGTTCATTTCCTCAAACTTAACTACAAGATCATCAAATGCATCTTGTAACTCATCAAATGTATAGGAATTTAAATTCAGAGAGTTTGAGGTTACCTTGGGCTCATCAAAAGCCTTGAAGCAAAGGTTGCCAATTTGGTCTTCCTTAGAGTCATCATTATCGAAAGAGTCACTATTGCTCTAAGTTGCTACAAATGCCATTTTCTACTTTTTTTTTTTCAATGATGAGCATTTAGATTTGACATGGCTTGATTTGTTGCAATTTTAGCACACCACTTTGTTAACCTTTTTAGATTGGGATGATTTGCCCTTATCTATTTTCATGAATTTCTTGAATCTCTTGGCAAATATGATCATCTTTATATCTTCACCATCCTTGTTATCATCCTCCTCTTCTTTACTCATGGAAGCCTTCAATGCAACTCCAACTTTTCTTGGTTGCTCCTTTCCATGATTTATCTTTATTTCATATGTGAGGAGTGATTCAACGAGCTCACCTAAGGCAAAGAGATTAAGGTCTTTTGACTCCTTAATTATAGTTACTTTAGCTTCCCATGACTTAGGAAGGCTATTCAACATTTTCTTAACCATCTCCTTGTTGGGATACTCCTTTTTATGACCCTTCAAGCCATCTACTATGTCCATGAATCTATCAGACATCTCCTTGATGTTCTCTTTCGGTTTCATCTTGAACATCTCATTATTAATGGTGAGCATGCTTATCTTGGACTCCTTGACTTGATTGGTCCCTTCATGTGTGATAGCCAACTTGTCCCATTTCTCTTTGGCATTATCACATAAAGACACCCTATTGTACTCATTAAGGCCTAATGCATAAAAAAGTGTGTGCATAGCCTCAGCATTGAGTTGAGCCATCCTAGTGTCTTTTTTATCCTATTCCCATTCTTTTTTAGGAATTTTAAGATCATCTATCATCTTTGTTGGGGTGAATGGGCCTTTCATGATTATCTTCCAAACTTGATAATCACTTGTTTGGACAAATAGCCTCATCCTGCCTTCTAATAAGCGTAGTCTTCATTATTAAAGAAAAGAGGCCTCATGATTGAATGTCCTTCTTAGCCCATATAAAAAATTATCACTACTAGCCATTCTCTTAGTCTTTTGTGGATCTTTACTCAAGCATGTTAAGCCTATAAAAATGAGATACAAGCTCCGATTCTAATTGTTAGACCTTTTATTGGTGAATAAAATCAAAAAGAGGATGAATTGATTTCTCAAAACTTTGGTAAATTAAAAGTTTGATAAACAAAATTGAGAAATCTAAACAATAAACTTTAGAATGCAAGTTAGTGAATAAAAATAAACAACTAAAGAAAAGCGAAAGAAGAAGAAAACTCAATGATACATAGTGTAAACAAATGGCTAAGTATGAACCTTCATTTTTTTACAAGGATTTAATTGTAAACAAATAAAACCTTTAAAGCATAGATGTTTACAAGAGTTTTGACTCAAGGAAAATATGTATATAAAGATACAAAATGAAGAATACAAAGATAGGAAGATTTAATCCTATACAAGGATGAACTACTTAGCAAAAATGATGGAAAAGATGAAAGATATGACTTTAGGCACAATCTCTTAGTTTTTCCTCTTGTTGAAGGTGTTGCAGAGGCTTGTTTACAGCCTTAATCATGATTATAGCCGTTAGGGATATTTGGTTAAGGAATATAGTTGTTGAAGCCTTCAAAATTATCATTTCCCATTGTTCCCTATGCTTCTGTACCAATACAATTGAGTGGGCATCGATACATTATGTTTAACGGTAAGAAATATGACCGTTGAATGATCCTGTATCGATATAGAATAATCTGTCTCGATATGTAAACAATGATTTCTATATTTTAAGGTAATCTGGCTACTGCCAAGTGTTGTATCAATACATATACATAGTGTATCGATACATTTATGTGAAAAATCAATTTTACGAGTTTTTTCATGACTTTAAAACATGTAAAACTTATCTAAAAATATATATAAAAGTATGTTTTAAGAACTTATTTTCGAGTGCTTGAAGGAGTTAAAACACATTCTAATATTTTTCAAAGTTTTTACAAAATATTTCATGGAAAAATACTAATCTTGAAAAAATTTAAACACAAGCTAATTAAGCTTGAGTTCTTGTTATATCAAAACTGAGATTAATACAAAGATAATATAACCAACACAGAAAATCTGCGATGACGGATAATAGGCTATATTTAAATATGGTCGAAAATGAATGTAGCTCGAAAAGATTTTGTTGCAAACATGGGGCAATTTTGTTTCATCTTTTTGCCCTAAGATATAAGTCATAAATGACTTCTAGGAGATAGTGACATCATCCATGTTCTGATTACTAGAAAAAGAAATGGGATTTTCGAAACAATCTTGGCACACATCCAATTGCCATAGTTAGGTTCCCTAAAAGAACATTTTGTCTATTTGATTTTCAAAAAGAAAAAAACCTCATAAATGTCGCAACATGGCCTAAGTACGAGTCCTGACCAAGTCCGACGTGAAAAGGCCTTTGTTCCTATATTTATTGATATATTGCTATTTTATACTCTCTATTTCTATGGACCATGTCGTTATTAATATTTTCTTTTTTTAAGGATTAAGTGGTCGTGATGAATCTCTCACTCAACTTAACTCTAAAATGTTATTATGAAACAACTATTTATTTAGAGTCACAACCAATCTGTTTGGGCTAGGTGAGATTAGTCATGTACCAACATTCATATTTCGAGGGTTATGAACCCCTAGAATACCAACTTCAATGTCCATGATCATACTATAGATCATATAGAACGGTTTGAGAGTCAGTTACTATCATAAGTAAGGATTGGCGCTCTTGTGATACCCAAAAATGTGTACCTTATTAATCATATGTTAACTTAAATTTGATTTTTATCCGATTTCAACATATGTCATTTAATTGTAATTTTAGAAATAATATTTTCTAAAACTAATTTATTATTCCGTGTTGGGAAAATCGAGTTTTTTGAAATTTTTGAAATTCAAAATCTCTTGAATACCCCATTAGAGGACTAACGGAATGCAAAAGTTTTTATCATTTGCTTTTGTACCCCACCAAAAAACCAAAAGAACACAAAAGGTTTTAAAAAATCAAAATATCTTTCGTACCCTACTGGAGGACCGAAGGAATGCAAAAGTTTTTATTTTTTCAAAATTTATAAAAGTCCTGATTTTTACTTTGAAAAAGATATCTTATTATTAAAATAATATGTAGAACCCCTCTTATATTCTAGGAGAAATTCCACGTATTACTTTAACTCGGAGACATCGCCTTAGTTTTCTAAATACAAATTTTTGGTTGTTAAAAATATTTAGAATATCGTAAGATCTGATAATAATCCAAAATGATGAACCTATTCCTAATGTGTACCTTCGATATGAAAGTATCCCAATAATCACATAGGGCCTTGGTTCTAATGTAAAATTACCAAAATGCCTTTAGGGTATACCTTCGACATGAAAGTATCACAGTAACCCTAAAAGACTCAAAAAATGATGATAAAATGGTGAACCTATCCTAAATACACACCTTTGGCAGAAAAGCATCTTGGTGACTACATCAAAGTCGATTTTGTGAAATTAATAAAATACCCCTATGGTATACCTTCGACATCAAAATATCACAGTAACCTTAAAGGACATAAAAATTGTATGTAATGATTTTTTTACCTTAATGGATAATTTAAATGACAAATATGACCTAAAGAGCAAAAATTACTAATAAGTCCCTAAATTTCTCAAAATTACATATTAGTCCCAAATTGGCTAAAAATGCTAAAAATATTTTTTAATGTCCAAAATATCCCAAATGGGTAATTTAGATTTTAAAGTGATGTAAAATGCAAAAATGCAAAAATGCAATTAAGTCCCTAAATGTTTTAAAAATTACATTTCATACCCTAATAAAGAATCAAAAGAGTACGAAATGTTTTAATATTTTTAACACCTTACAAAAGGACCATTGGAATGGTAAAAACATTTTAAAATACTCTAAGTGAATGATTTCATGTTAGAGATGACCATTTTAACCAAAATGCTAAATTTTTTGAATGGTCCCTAACTTTTCAAATTTTGCAAATTAGTCTGTACATAATTAAAACATAAAATCAAGCATCAAATAAATCAAAATAATCATAAAAAATCACATAAAAATCATATGCAAGGTCTGGCCACTTTCTTTTGACACTAGAATAAATATTTCAATATTTGCATAAAAATCCTTAAATTTTATAAAATTACAAAGAGACCTCAAAAATAAAAAAAATGTATTTTAACTTGCTAAATGCATAAAATACACTTCTAAAGGTGCATGTGTGTTTTATCCAAGCATGGAGAGGCTAAAAATTTTTTTATTATTTTTTCATTTTTATAAATTAGTCCCTAAATTTTTTATATTTACCAAATGACTACAAAAATAAAAAATCATCACATACATGCATGAGTTTTGACCAACACATAATAACACATCAAACAAAAATATTTCAACTCGAAAGTTACATATTGTGACTCTATCAAGCATAGATCAACATCCAAGTGAGAAATCATAAAAAAATAAACATAAAAAAATATTATTTCAACATATTAACAAAAAAAAACTAGAGAAAATAACATCCATATAATCACGTACATATGAGACATATAACATCAAAATTATCATTATATCAACAAAAACAAAATTTCATAAGAAAAGAAAAGATTATTGCAAACAAACCAATATTAACAAACAAATACAAGAAATTAGTTCATACCCATCAAGCTTAGCCTTTATGATTTTAGCTCACTATTAAGAGGAAAAATGAATGAAATAAACAAGAACTATAGCTTATTAGATGAAAATATACTTTAACAAAGCTTTGGAAATTTTTTCAAGTGTTTTTTTAATCTTCTTTTTTTTCAAACTTCCCAAAATTCTCCCTAATGCAAAATCCTCCCTTATTAATAAGGGTTAGGATTGGCCAAGGGATAAAAATCCCTATTCATTATTATTTACATGAAAAAGTGAGACTGCATTTATTTGACCATTTATTTGACAAGTAATTAATTGTCATTTAAAATATTTTGTCCTGATTACTATGAGAATATCAATTAATAGGTAATTAAATCCAGCTAAATTGGTTAAGGAAAAACTGGAAATCAACTAGACTAGTTTCCATGAAACTAGTAGAAAATAACCAATAAGTAAAATAAAATTAAAATGATGATAATAAAATAGAAAATTAAATATTACAATTAATAATCATAAACAAAAGTTTGGAATTGAAATGAGGATAAAAAACTTGATTAGAACTCCAAAACTCATAAAATTATATGACAAAAATCCTTAGAGAATGAAAAATTGATATATATATATATATATATATATAAATTCAAAAGTTACAAAATTAATTGAATTTTTAAAAACTGATTTAATATGAATTTAATAAAAATATTTGAATTTTAAAAAATAAATTTCAAAATATCCTTCTCAAAAAATTACAAAGTAAAAAACTCTCTATTTTGAAAAAGAGAAAAATCTACAAAATGGATCGGAATTTTTAAAAAATGATTTTATGGTAACTTAATGAAAGTATTTAAAGAATTTTTACGTTTGAAACTTGAGAAAATTCTACTAAAATTTTTACAGGTTAAGGAAAGCTTGTATTTTGGAATTAAAAAAAATTAAAGAAAAATACATTGAAACTTTTAAAATAAGTTAAATACAACATGTTATCCAAAATATTAATTAAAATTAAAAAAAGGTAAAGGTAAAAATATGAAACTCGGCACAAATCTTTACCAAAAATATTCACAACTAAAATATTTATGATACTGTCAAAAATTCAAAAATCATTGGTAAAATTAACAACTTGATGCCTTATGGTATGCAATGCTAATATATAATTTTCTTTAATATTTTTGATTTTTTGGAATGTATATTGGCATAAATACTACCAAGTGTGGGGTAAAAATATACGATGGTAAATTTTTTTAGCTTTACGAAAAAAATCAAAAAATTCATAAAATGAAAAATTTAACCGTGATATCTTTTGTAGGATTGATTTTTAAAATTTAACAAAAGAATATTTAAAAATTGATTTTTTCTCTTAAATATTTGTCATTTGTTATTCGAGATCGATCTTTAAATTGCATTTTTTTGTCATATTCCAATACGGCCATTTATGTGTGATAAAATAAGTTACAAAAATGTACAAACTACCCAATAGAGTTTAACATCTATTACAGTGACAGTAGTGTTCCTGGTCTCTGATAACTAGAACTATTGGAAAAAGGGTCTGGACGAAATTAGGTGTTTACAGCTACCCATCTTTAGCCATTGCTAAAAATGAAGAATAGGGTAAAGATTAAGTAAACATAATTTCGTCTGGGCTATAATAAGCCTTATTACAGATGAGGCCTTCATGCAAGGAATCTCGCCTTTTTTCTTTTTTTTTTTGAAACATGTATTTCTTCTATATAGTTCAACTACATTAGGTTTCTACTTAACCAACTGCCTTGGACTTTTACATTTAAATGCCAATTTTAACTGGGATGAGGCCATCATCTACTTTATGTGTCAATTTCAAAGAGGCAAAGCTATCATCTACTTTTGGGCTTTTATTTGGTGCCAATTTTGAAGGGAAAGAGCCATCA
The DNA here is from genome assembly GCA_038381835.1 of Adansonia madagascariensis. Classification (NCBI taxonomy): domain Eukaryota; kingdom Viridiplantae; phylum Streptophyta; class Magnoliopsida; order Malvales; family Malvaceae; genus Adansonia; species Adansonia madagascariensis. The sequence continues at coordinate 26,675 of JBBYHL010030246.1, forward strand.
CCAACTTTTGGCTTCCATTTTATGGTGCCAATTTTAGTTGGACAAAGCCATCATCTACTCTTGGGCTTGGTGCCAATTTTGGAGGGGCTTAGCCATAAGCTACTCTTGGGCTTGATGCCAATTTTGACAAGGAAAAAGCCATTAATTATTATTGGGCTTGGTGCCAATTTTAATTAGTCCAAAGCCATCATCTACTTTTAGGCTTAGTGCTAATTTCGAGAAACATAAAGCCATTAGCTATTCTTGGACTTAGTGCAAATTTTGATTACGTTGAAGCCATCATTTACTTTTGGGCTTCGTGCCAATTTTAATAGGGAAAAAGCCATCAGCCACTGTTAGGCTTATTCCAATTTTGATTAGGCTGAAGCCATTATCTGCTTTTGGGCTTGGTGCCAATTTCTTGGGTTTATGCCAATTTCAATTAGGTTAAAGATGTTATCTACTTTTGGGCCCAGTGCCAATTTTGATAGGGACAAAGCCATAAGCTATTCTTGGGCTTGGTTCCAATTTCAATTAGGCTAGAGCCATCATCTACTTTGGGGCTTTTAAAAGCCTTTTTCACCTACCTTACATAAAATCACATGAAAAGGCCATTTTTCTTAAAACTTTACCTACCTTACACCGGATCAAACAAAAAGGGTATCTTACTTAAAACTTCACTTACCCTACAAAGGATTGAATGAAGAGGGTCTCTTAATCAAAACTTTGCTTACCCTACACAGGATTGAATGAAGATGGTATCTTAATCCAAACTTTGCCTACCTTTCACGGGCATCAATGAAGAGGGTATTTTAATGAAAAATTTACCTACCCTTCATGGGATTGAACTAAAAGGTATCTTAATGAAAACTTCACCTACCCTACACAAGATTGAATGAAGATGGCATTTTAATGAAAACTCTGCCTACCCTATGCAAAATTGAACAAAAAGGGTATCCTACTCAAAACTTTGCTTACCTACACTAGATTGAAAGAAGAGAACATACACTTCATATATCATAAGGATTCTTATATGTTGAAGAGGCCTAATCAATTTGAGCCTTGTTATTGCTAATTTCATTTTTTCTTAATAGTTTACGGTTGAAGGTTAAAGGGTGATTTGATGTTTGCTACTTAAAATCCTTTTATAGTCTTCATTTTAGGAATTTGGGAATTAAACAATTCTCCTAAAAAGTCACCAAATATGAAATTAGTATTTTTCAATTAATGATATAATTTATGCAATTGAATAAAAGTTAACATATTGTTAATCAAATTATATTTACATTCTTCCATTGAAATCATGAGAAGTATCAAAATTCATTTAAATTCCATGATTTTCAAAATGAGATAACCTTCTCATTCTACTTAATCAAAAATATGAAAATTACAGAATGATTTCAACCATGAATTTTCCAACATCAAGGATAATATACATGTTATCTTTATCATTATGTTAAAGCTTCTTGTGATTGGTGATCACTAATTTGGATATCTTTGAATAAAATAAGGAAACAAATTTAAAGGCACAAATGAGGTGGCACTGCTAAAAACTTATCTTAAAAAAATTGGTATAACAAGGTCGAAGTTTATCAAGATCAAATTCAGGTAAATGTTCCTTTCTTGGGAATTCGTTGAAAGCCAAACAACCAAGTTATAACATTCTTTTAATCTTCAAATACAATAGCTCGACAAGTGTTAAACTACTACTAGTAAACATCAACTCTTGAAAGGTTAGTTTGGAAGGCCTTTAGTATGCATCGATTTCTAAGATAGGTCATGAAGACTCTAAAAAACTCTCTTGCAAGGAATGCTTAGGCATCTATCGATGTCTGTAGTCCAAGGCCATTAGAAGTTCAAAATGGTTGGAATAATATCTTGGTTCTGCATAAAAGTTTATTGACAAAGTCAAATTAGGTACATAAGTGACATCTAAATGCTGAAGAAAAAGAAATGATAGGGAATATATGGTTTCTAAAATTTCCAATCAATAGCCAAAACAAATTGATAAGAGTAATAATTGCCTAATAATTGAAGAACCAACTCACTAGATGATTAGTACTAGTCCAAGGACCTTTATAGCAATTGCTTTTAATCCATTTTTATCAATTAAGAGCATTTACAAAGCTTTAAGGTTTATTATAGACTGCCCTTTTTAAATTTTCACCCTAAAACTTCATTTGTTATTTTTTCTTTCTCTTCTTTTTTTTTTGAATTGATTGCCCTATTGTATTGTTAAGGACCTAAAACTCATCCAAAAAAATGAATTTTCAAAGAACATCTTAGGAATGGCATAACAGCCTAAATGGATATGTTTGATCAAAGTGGACTTTTATGGGTATATAACATAGGCCATGTTTTAAATCAAATATTTCAGGGTAATTGAATCAAGGATCACTTTTTATAGTAAAACTTGACTCTACATGTCTTCCAAGACAAACATACATATTTGTTTCTTCATTCTTGCTTTTTATTTTTCTCTTCTTTTCTCTATCTTTTTTTCTTTATCTTGCTTTCTTCCCTTTTCATTTTGAAGGAACTTAAACTATCTTTATTCTCTCATTTGAAGGATTTTAAGAGTTAACTTTGTATATTCTTTACTTTGAAAGAACTTAAGATTTAAACTTTAAATCGACTTTGTTTTATGAGATCCAACTTGCTCTTCTTTATTAGAATTTACCCTTTTTGACTTTGAAGCTTATTTCACTTATCCCCTAGTGAGAAGGGTAATTCTTAATTAGGGTTTAAGAAAAAAATAAATCGTTAGGCTTAAAAGGGATTGTAATAGAAATATTTTCTATGTTTGTGAAAGGATAGAGAAAGATGGCCATTTGTCATTTTTAAACAAAGCCATTTGAAGGAAAGATGATGATTTTCTTCTTTTAAAATGATCTTGAGTGTGTCAATAACATGATGTTGCCATTACTTTTTTCAATTTTTTTCTTATTATATATTTTTCTTCTTTTTCTATTAGGCTTAAAGTATGCCCCTTAGTGTTATTAGCTTCATAACCTCTAAAGCTCTGGTTGAGCCCTTAAAAAAAAATAGATTTGGCATGGGAAAACTTTGAATTTCATAACTTATATATTAGGCATCAAATTGAAAAGGTTTTGTCCTAGAAAGAAAGGTGTTTTTGGCTCATTTGTACTTTCACTCTTTCTAAATCAAGGATTTAGAGATGTTATAGAAGTTATGGCAAAAAGTTATTTAACTGTAGGAGATCTCAAAGTTACTATCATTATTTTAACACATTTGGTATCCAAATCTTTTGGAAGTAGAACTTATTTGTTTAACTTTTAAGGAATCTTAAAAAGAAAATTTAGGGTGTGAAAGGTTTATGATTGTAAAGGATCTATGGGTGTTAAAGGTCTATGGTTGAAAGTTTAGGATAATCGTATAAATGGAAGTGTAGAACTTTTTTAGGAAAGTTTAACTTAGTGGTGTAAATTTTCCAAAATGTTGTCATTACCCAAGATACTAGAAATCAATATTAACAAAATTCATGGCCTATGACAAAATGTACACTATTTGTAAACTTAAAAATTCAAAAAGTCTAAAAAGAAAGATACCTAATTTAAAGCCAAGATAGAAACTGCCCTTGTTTGGCCTCCTACCATAAGGACAATGATTTTCCAATCGGTTGTCTTTCATAAGCATCCACCAGCTTTTGGAATTTTGCTAGGTCAATATTCCTAAGAGCTTGTACTTTGCTCTTGAATACATTACAGTTTTTCCTGGAATGGTCTTCCACCCTTTGGTAATGCTCACATCTGACATTTGAATTGTACCATTTTGGGTAAGGAGGTTTCCTAGGCTTTGCTAAATAACAAAGATCATCTTATTCTAAACGAGCCAAGAAAAAACTTGGTATAGGAAACCGGTGGGGCAAGGCATACCTTCATCCTTTTTCTTTTTTTGCTTTTGAGAATTACCTGAATCATCTCCTAAGTTTCTTTGCTTTTTACAACTGCAGGTCAAAAAAGTTTGCATAAAAGGCCACAATGTATAGGGATAAGCTTGTTGAGATTGCCAAGTGATGAAAAGTGGGGGATGAGGACATAATTTGAATGGATTTATTCACTTTTTTGACTCATTAATGTTCTGGTTGTGACTTCTTGGCATTTATGGATAAGGTCACTTTTTCATCCCACTTATGCCACTTAACTGGTATCCATGATGCTTCCAGTTTTTATACCATGTTCAACTCTTTCTAAAGAAAGCAAAATATTTGCAAACTCAAGGAAAACATTTCTAACCAATTTTTCATACTAAGAAGGTGGCAGGATATCCACAAAATAAGCATGCATTTCCTTATTAGTAAGAGGTGGTTGGATACTGGAAGCTATATTTATCCATCTATAGAAATATTCTTTATAGCTTTCATTATGATTCTTTCTCATATTTTAGAGGTTTCTTGATCCAAGGCCATTTCCAACATATGCTCATATTGTCACAGAAATGCTAGAGTCAAATCCTTCCATGTACTCGTTTGGCCTCTTTTTAAATGGAAGTACCATTCTAGAGCTACTCTAATCAAGCTTTTAGGGAAAATGTGGACAAACAATTTCTCATCTACAGTATACCTGACTATTTTATGATAATATGCCATCAAATGTGCCTTAGGGTAAGTGAAACTGCCATACTTTTCAAATTTCAAAATTTTAAACTTTAGCAAAATAATAAAATCTGGCATTAGACTGAGATAATCCATATTAACCCAGCTATAGGGTTTAGCCCCTTCCATGGCTTTAAGCTTTCTTTCTATAAGCTGTAGCTTCCCTTTTTCAATTTTTGCTTCAGCCATCTCTTTGCCTTTCTATTTACACCCTCTTTTTATCCAAGTTAGAAACCACCAACTCTTTTTGTGCGATGGCAGTCTTCACTCTACCTTATGTGCGAGGATATCAAGATTAATATTAACAGCTAGTGGCAGATTGATTGAAGGCACATTTGTTATGCTTCTTGGAAATTGTCTGATAGTCTTTCAGTTTGCACCCTCTAGATGTCCTGATAGGAGTATCGATAGTACTTTCTGGCTATTGGTGAACTAGCTCCCTTATCTTGACTAGCTCTATCATACTTGCAATTTATGCTTGTATTTTTTCTCGTTGTGCGATATCTTTCATTTAGTGATTCATGTTATTTCACCTTAAAATGAAAAAAGGAACTTAAATCATTTTGCATGAATATGTGTGTGTCTTGTCTCTATCAATCTTTATCATTATTCCTACACAGACATCAATGAATAGAAAATTGAGATAGGAATTAGTGAATAAATGAATGGTATGGTATGGACATTAATAAGTGAAAAATTAATATATGAATTAATAAATGGATGAATGAATGAATGGATGCATGAGTAGCATTTGATGGAACAAATTGAATGCCAAGCAATTAGTTGAGTATTAGACATGAAAATTATTATAAGGGTCAGAATCGAGGAATTTAAGTTACGATTCAACACTATTTTTTTGTCAACCAAAACTTTATGATTTATTCATTAACCGCATACAAAACCACATTTACGAGACTTAAAAGTTAACAAAAATATCTGCTTTTGCAAACACTTCATTGTCTTAATGGTGTTAATGCTTCTAGGGAACCCTTACAGGCCCTAATTATTCTTTCTGAACACTATTTTACAAAGCCAAAATATTATCTTCATAGTCACCTCATTGCCTTTTAGTACTTCACTTCACTAAAAGGTTTAGTCATCGAGTTCCTATAGTAACTTGACCTTATTTCCTTCGAAACTCAACATTCCTAATTGGATTAATTCCTTAACTTTGAATTTCAATAGAGCCAGCCTTCTGTTGAGTGATGTCAGTTGCCAGAGTGATACTCACACTACTCATTGGCATTGTAATCACTCGGGTATTAGTTTCAGCAGCTTTATCTATAAATATACTAGAAAACAATTCTGAATAAGTTATGATAGCAATTTAGCATAGGGGATGGGAATCAGATAAATTGATGCTAGTCTTGATTATTTTCCTACCCTTTTGAGGTAATTGGTTTGGAAATAATTTGGCAATGAGTTTCCTTAGATCCACTTTTTACTCGAAACCTTATCATTCCAGTCTTTATAAGGTTTTCCATCTTGTTTCTCAATTGAATACCATTTTAATAGAGTGTCCCTGGACTCCAAAATGGTACACACAATAGGCTTAAGTATTATGCCCTTTTTATATAAGATTTTATAGGATTGAACATGAAAAGGTGCAATTATTTGGCTTTGGAGGAAATAAAGATTATCCATATCTTTATATCCATATCAAATAAGAATTTCTTCTGATTTTCTTGCATTTTCTTGCTCATACCAGAGCCTGTAAATGATTGAGGATTAATAAAACATTGGCAAGGGCTTGGTTTCATCTGTAGTGATGGAAGATTATGTATATTCTTTCTAATTATCTGAATAGGCCATGGGTAAAAAATCCTTCCCTTATGATATGTTTGATTCAACCTTTGAACTATCAAGTGCATAGGGTTGGATTAAATGTAATAGTGATAGTGACTCTTGAGAGCAATCCATTTTGCTTTGATTCTAGTCCCCTATCCATTCTATCAACTTTGAAAGCTGCCTTTTTATTTCTTGTACATCTTGTCTAACTTCCCCAATGGTACTTTCTAAAATGCTAACTCGTGCTTCCAATTATGTTGTCAAGATTATGCCTAATTGACTTATAGATGATGCTACCTCTTTTGTAGATTCCTTTTTAAGAATGCCAATAGTTATTTCAAAAAATTTTGGCAAGCGATATTTTTGTTCCATGAACCTCTTGTCTGAATTCCTCTTAAATGGATTCTAACGTGTTGATTCTTGGCTTTAAATACCATGTCTTGATCCTTGAAATGCAATAAATGAAACGAATGTAGCATGTTATGCAAAATTATGAATGAATGCATGAGCTTAAAAATCATTGAATATTTGACTGAATTTACAAATCTTTTATGGATACGAATGTTCTGAAAAAAATTGAAAAGGAAAATTCCAAGCGCTAAATTATCACCCATGTATAGATCTTTCAAATAAATGAAATGATAGCATATGATGAAAATTATGAATGCATGGGTATATAAACAAATGAATATGCGGATCTTATAGATGAAAATGAATTTACAAGTCTTCATGAGATATGGATATTGTGCAAAAAAAGGAAAAAAATTCTAACACTATCTTTTTCTTTCTTTTCTCTTGTAGGTCTAAAGGCTTCACAAATTTGATTTTTTTCCTTTTTTGTTTTTTTTATTGCTTTCTATTTATTTCTTTTTATTTTGATGTTCTGATTTTTCCTTCTTTTTTTTTGAAAAAAGAGATACATGTTTTTTTTCTCTTTTTTTTTTCTTATTTTATTTATACTTAAGAAAGAATCCATAATGTCCTTTTTTCTAGTCACAAGAATTTTTAATAAAAATGAAATGGCAATAACTAAAAATTGCTCGAGAAAATCAAAGCGAGGAATAAATAAAATTCATCAAAGCAATATAATATACATTTATTGCTTATTAAGAAAATTAAAGTAAAAGGTTAGCGGTATTCACCCATGTGTACCTATTTTGTTAACTTCTAGAACGAGGAATGACTCTAAGTAAGTGAGGCCCTTATAGTTCATTGCAAGAAATTTGGGTTTAACACCTAAATGGGTTCTCAAATTCACCAAGCCTAGAAAAGACTAACAAGTTACCCTAATCCTTACCCCTCACGGGTTTATATTCAAAGGGTTCAATTTGAGTGGGAGTATCTTCCCTGCCCATAATGAGGCTAACACCTTGGGGAAGTGTAGGAATTTACACTCGGTAGGTTTTCACTGGCCCAGACAGAGGCTAACACCTTAGAAGGCAAAGCTACTTTACCCATTCCTAACATATTGGGTAGTCTATGCCCCCTCCATATGTTGGAGGATTCTAATGCATATATATGCACTGTATGTATAGGGGAATGAACAAACCTGTTTCGACTCGACACTTCCAAAAATAAAAACCTCTATCCTGGATGCCTTATAAAATAAGGCTACAAAGGAAACAAAAGGATTAGTGAAAAATATGAATAATATATATTGAAATTTCCATATAAATTAAAAAAATTGTTTTGAAAATACTAGAAATTATAATTAAATACTAGTCAAGACAGAATTAATCAAACTCTAGTTAACACATGATAAATTTTAGGCCTGAATCTCTAACCTAGATCCCTAGTGGACTCACCAAGCTATCGTAATGTGGCCAGAGTACGAATCTTAACCAAGTCTGACTTAAAAAGGCACTCGTTCCTATATTTACTGATATATCACTATTTTATACTCTCTTATTTCTATGGGCCATATCATTATTAATATTTTTTTTTTAGAGATAGGTGTTCGATATGAACCATTCACTTGATTTAACCCTAATAGTCATTATGAAATGACTATTTATTTGGAGTCACCACTAATCTGTCTGGGCTAGGTGAGATTGGACACTTGCCAGAGTTCATATTTTGAGGGTTATGAAACCCTAGAATACCAATTTCGAGGTCCATGATCATACCAGAGATCATATAGAAGATGTCCGTAAGTATGTGACAATCACAAGTAAGGATCAACCCTCTCATAATGCTCAAAAATCGGTACCTTATTAATGATGTGTTAGCTTAAATTTTATGTTTATCTAGTTTCAACATATGGCATTTAATTGTAATTCTCTTAAATAATATTTTCTGAAACAACTAATTATTTTGTGTCGAGAAAAATGGGTTTTTTGAAATTTTTAAAAATTAAAATCTCTTACATACCCCACCAGAGGACTAGTGGAATACAAAAGTTTCTATCATTTTCTTGCATACCCCACCGGAAAACTGAAGGAATACAACAGGTTTTAAAAAATCAAAATATCTTTCGCACCCCGGTAGAGGATTGAAGGAATACAGAGGGTTTTATTTTTCCAAAATTTTTAAAAGTCATGATTTCAACTTTGAAAAGGATATCTCATTCTTAAAATAATCTATAGAACCCCTTTCATATTCTGGGAGGAATTCCATGTAATACTTTAACTCAAAGACACTGCGTTAGTTTCCTAAAAACAAAATTTTAATTTTATTAAAAATATTTATAGAACATCCTAAGACTCAATAACAATCTAAAATAAGGAACCTATTCCTAATGTGCACTTTCGAAATGAAAGTATCTTAGTAATCACATAGGACTTGGTTTTAATGTAAAATTACCAAAATGCCTTTGAGGTGTACCTTCAATATGAAAGTAACCCGAAAACCCTAAAAGACTTAAAAATGATGATGAAAGGGTGAACCTATCCTAAATACACACCTTTATCATAAAAACATCCTGATAACTACATCAAACTTGGTGCTAGTGAAATTACAAAAATACCTGTGGGTAGATCTTCGACATGAAAGTATCTCGGTAACCATAAAGGATACAAAAATTTTATGTAATGACCTTTTTAGCCTAATGGATAATTTAAATCACAAATATGAGCTAAAGAGCAAAAATTGCTAATAGATCCCTAAATTTCTCTAAATTACATATTAGTCCCTAATTAGCTAAAAATGCTAAAATTATTTTTTTATTGCCTAAAATACCCTAGATTTTAAGTGACCTAAAATGCAAAAATGCAATTAAGTCCCTATGTTTTTCACAAATTGCATTTCATACCCTAACAAAGAATCGAAAGAATATGAAAAGTTTTAAAAGCACCCCATCGAAGGACCAGGAGAATGATAAAAATATTTTAAAATACTTTAAGAGAATGATTTCATGTTAGAGATGACCATTTTGACCTAAAATGCTAGATTTTTCTAATGGCCCTTAGATTTTTCTAAATTTGCATATTAGTCCTTACATAATTAAAACATAAAATCAAACACCAAATGAATCAAAATAATCATAAAAAATCACAAAAATTCACAATTATGGTTTGACCATTTTTTACCCTAAAGTAAATTTTCAATATTTACATAAAAGTCTCTAAAATTTTTAAAATTATAAAAGAACCTAAAATAAAAAAAAAGTATTTTAACTTGATAAATGCATAAAATACACTCCTAAAGGTGCATGCTTGCATGGAGAGGCTAATTTTTTTTGTTTTTCATAACTTAGTCCCTAAACTTTTTATATTTAAAAAATGACCAAAAAAATAAAAGAAATCATCACATTTGCATGCATGAGGTTGAATCCTCATGTATATTTTTTTCCATGATTTTTGTGTTGATTCTCACTTGGGTTGATATTTTTTGTGATGTTTTGTGTGTTTTTCCATGCATGGGCCTTAAATGCAAATTTACAAAAGTTTAGGGATCAGTTTGCAAAAAATTAAAAAATTTTGCTTTAAGGCCAAGGTGTTGGCTGAATCTTCATGAATATATTTGCTGTGTTTTTCATGTTTATTTTCATGTGAATGATGATTTTTTGTGGTATTTTTCCATGTATGGGACCTAAATGCAAAACTAACAAAGTTTAGGGACTATATAGCAAACTTTAGTTTTTAAGGATAAAATGATCTTTTTTTTCACTTTTAAATATTTCTATCATTCTTGTGGTCTTCCATAGGGGTATAGAAATCTTTCAAACTTTTTGTATCCTTTCTGTTCTCTATAAGGAACGAAATGAAATTTTAAAAAATTTAGGTGCATAATTGCAAATTTTGTATTTTAAGCCAATTTTAGAATTCAAATTTTCCTATTTAAGATAGATTCATCATTTCATCATCATATTAGTGTCAATTAGGGTATCGGGATACTTTCACATCAAAAGAATATCCTAGGGGCATTTTGATAATTTTGCCTAAAACTAAGTCCTAGATAATAACCAGGATGCATTTATGCCAAAAGTGTATATCTAGGATAGGTTTATCATTTCATAACCATTTTTGTGCCCATTAGGGTACCGGGATACTTTCAATTGAAGGCATACCCTAGGGCTATTTTGGTACGTTTCCTCACTGGGTAGTTTTTACTCCAAAGGTGAATATTTAGAAATGATATAGCCTTCTAAGGTCATTTTCATGTCCATTAGGGTACATGATACTTTCACGTCGAAGGTATGCCCTAAGTGCATTTTGGTAATTTTAACTAAACTCGAGTCTTAGATAGTAACCTGGATGCTTTTATGCTAAAGGTGTATAATTAGGATAGGTTTATCATTTCATGACCATTTTAGAGTCCTTAGGATTATTAGGATACTTTCATGTCGAAAGTACACCTAATGATATTTTTATAATTTTGTGTTAGAACCAACTTTTATGTGAATACTAGGATATTTTCATGCTAAAGTAGACATTAGGAAAGGTTCATCATATTAGACCAATTTCGGATCTTAGGATTGATGTTTTTAATAAAATCGAATTTAAAAAAAATAAGGTAATGTCTCTTAGTTAAAATAGTATGTAAAATTTCTCCTAGTGTATGAGGGAGATTTTACAGATTATTTTAACAATAAGGTATCCTTTTTAAATAGAAAGTAAGGATTTTTTATTTTCATAAAAGTATTTTTTTTGTATTCCACAGGCTTTCAAGCGGAGTACAAAAGATATTTTAATTTTTTAAAACCTTTCGTATTCCATAGGTTCTTCAACGGGATACAATAGAGAATGATAAAAACTTTCGTGTTCTCTTAGTTCTCTAGAAAGGTATAAAAGATTTTTTATTTTCACAAAAAACATTAAAACCTGATTTTCTTAGAATAATAAATTGGTTTAATAAAATATTATTTATGGGAATTATAATTAAATATTAAATATTGAACCCAAATAAAAAATAAAAATTTAAATTAACAAATGATTAATAAGGTATCAATTTTCGTGCATTACCAGAGGGTTGACTCCTATTCGTGATTGTAACTGACTCCCAGACCCTTTCACATGATCTCTAGTATCAATATGGACCTTAGGTTTTGTTTTTGAGGGTTTCGTAACCTTTAAAACATAAACTCTGATAGGTGACCAATTCCACCTAATAAATAGATCGATAATGTGTCTAAAATAAATTGTTTGTTTTATAACGACTATTTAGAATTAAGTTGAGTGAGTGATTCTTCTTCACAACTCAGTCCTTAGATACAAAAAATAAAGAATGATAAGGAAAATAATAATTATATGGCCCCTCGGATAAAAGAATAAGGTTATATTGATATACATATATAGGAAAAAGGGGTACAACCGCAATATTAAGTCGAGCTGGTCAGGATTCCTATCTAGGCCATGTTATGACATTCACCACAAACAATTGTATACCAACACAAAGATTACAATTGTGTGCCACTTATAGGAGTATAGGGAAGCATAATTATGCACGTCCTAGTTCTACAACAATTTCAATGTTGACAATTTATTCCCTTTGTCCAAGACCTAAGCAGTTGATTTTCAATTATGATGAGCCTGATTATAAGTCGAAAGTTCAACTAGCTTTCTATGTGTAGAGACAAAGTTGTTGCACAGAAAGGTACTGCAGAGGAAGTAGTATGACCCTAGGATATGACAAGTGGAAGATCCATTATATCAATGACTCCTTACCCTTATCTTGTGTTGGAACATCACAAATACCAGCTGATGAATTTCCCTATGAGATTCAGTTGGTTAAGCCTGAGTTTGAAAAGAAAGGGTGACCTTTGCTAAGGAAATTACTCAGTTAAAGAAAAAAAGAGTCAATTAGAAATGGACTTTACCTCTAGGATTGCGAAGTGAGCAAGGCTATCAAAGGGAAAAACCACCTCAAGAAAGATCTTGAGAGTTTAAGGAAAGACTATGCGCCCCTTAGCAAAGCAAGCGAGTCTCGATGCCTTCGTAAGTCGTCGATTGGGTAAGAGGCCAAAATTGCTACCCTCCATAAGGAACTACATTAATGGAAAGAAGAAGCCAAGGTTAATATGAAAAATCTTGTTAGAACCTATGCCCTTGCATTAATTTATCGAAAGAAGAATAGATAGCTAGAAGCTCAAATATGAGATTTGAGAGCAAATCAAGTTGAGAATGAGACTCAAACATTTAGAATTCAAGATTTAGAGCATTCTCTAAAAGCCAATTAAGGCCAATTTGATGAATTAGTGAGAGCCTCTAAACAGCAAGAGCAAGAATGGTTATAAGTGGTTGATCAGGCATGCCAAAACTATCAGGACCATCACCGTTATCTCACTAAATAGATTCAGGTAGCCAAGTTAGAGGTTGAGAACATGATGAATGTAGCTTGATCCTTAAAATGTGAAATCTTGTCCATCAGAGCCCATGAATAAGAATTGTTGTATTTTATGGACCAAGTGATCAAGCAATGTAATTGTGTTCGGCATTTCTAAATATAATTAAGTGTAATTAGGATATTTTATTGCTTTAATCAAAGATGCTATTGATGAAGCTACTCCCTAAGTCTGATTGTCCCATGTGCATTTGCGTGACTAATCTAATTCTTTTTCTACTTTATGCATTCATGTTAATTGTCATTGTATACCCATCTTCATCTAATCAAACATGCTCACGATACATAAAGTCTAATATGGAAGTAATCTAAAGTGAAAGTGTTTTTAAACATGGAATCTATATAGTTTGTCATTGGTATTGTAGATACCTTATTTTGTCCGGGCTACTTTTTTAGCAACCTGGGACATGGACGTGAAAGGGGGCGATGATATCAAAGATAAATGCAAAGATGTGGCATCAAGTGACGTAGTTCAAGGGTTCGGGGACAAAAGATATGAGAAAATTCATAATTTTGGTTGAATGTATCGATACATGGTTCGAATGTATCGATACAATGCTCTAACGATCCAAAAATTTGAAATGTCCCCATTTGTATCAATACATTTACATGTTGTATCGATACATGAGCTTATGTATCGATACAGGAGCTCATGTATCGATACTAGGCCATGCCAAGACCAAAACATGCATTCTGTAAAGAAATGTATCGATGCATATCAACATGTATCGATACAATGGTTTATAATTGTATCGATACAATGTTCATTGTATCGATCCACTCAAGGTTTTTGGACTAAATGTATCGATGCATTCTGTAATGTATCAATACATGCAGGCCATTTTCCATGGTTCAAAAATTTTTGATTCATCCTCTGTTAATCTAAAACTCGATTTTAATTCATTTCTTTGCATCAGAAAAGATCAAAACCCATATCAAATTATGAATTTGGACTTTTGAATTAATCAAAATATTTTTGAAGTCTAAATTAGATCAAAAAGGTCAATGTCACATGATCATCCTACTCCTCCCTAGTTTGTTAACCAAGATCACCATCAGCCACTCTATTTGCTGGAAAATCAATTTAGCATTTAAACCAGCTACCCTATGTCCATCACATTGGTAGCAAATTGCTCCCTACAGCCACTCTATAGCCATCAAGCTGACATTACTTTGTCCCCCTTGAGAAATGACCAAAAACACCTCTAATTTGGCTCCGAAATGCTGGTATAAATAGACCACTTATATCTCAGCTGAGGTGGGGAAAATTCCAGCTCGTTTTTAGCTTACAAAACACATTCACACATCAAGAAAACCAAATCCTATAGCTCTTCACTCAGCACCCAAAAATAGCCCCAAAACACTCATTCTCAACCATTACACATTATGAAAATCACCCTTATCCATACCAGAACCAAAACCTTATTGTTTCTCTTTTTCTTACTTATTAACAACAAGGAAAAGAGGGAAATTCAAGCCATCTCTACTGCTCCAACTATTTAGCCAAAAATTAAAGTTTTGTTAGTATAACTTTCTACTTTATCACTTTCATTTTCTATTTTTAGCATCTTCATCATTTTAGTGAGCTCTCCATGTTTCCATTACCCTCTTAGGATTCTCATGCATTATTATGGCTTTTGGTTGTGGTAGTTTAGGATTTGGATGCCCGAATGCCCCTTCGATGTGTAAAATGAGTCATTTCATCCTTATCATTTTGATAGCTCTTGCTCATGCATTTTATGCCATGTCCATGCATCTTGTTATGATTAATCCATGTATGAATCCTTTGCCTAGCATATTTCAAGCATGTTTATGTGTTAGCTTGCATTTTTATCATGAATCATTGTCATTTTTAGCACGCTTCACTTCATGAGATGTATGCATAACACTTTCTTTGTCAAGACTATTGCTAAAGTTTGCATCCCCATTTATGTTTTGTGCCATCCCCTTGTATGTTCATTGTCTTCTCCTTGTCTAAATGCATGTTTGATGGCTATTAAAACTAATTTTCAAAACCTTCCTAAGCCAAGCATGTTAACCTCAACCAATGATGATTAACATGAACTTAGCATTTTCCTTAAAATTAGTAAAACAAATCTTGGGAAAAATTAAGTTTTACAGATCTGGAATCTTGGTTAAACAAGCTCAAATCTTCTGATTTTGCAACGAAAATGGCCATACACTTGTTCCCAAAATGTTTGTGCCTTGTTTTGGAGTTGAAACCTTAAGTGGTATGATTAACGGGCTATTTCATTGTCCCAAAATACTCTGGGGCTATGCAAATGAGTTCATGATGCTGATGCCACTCTTTCCCTTTAGTCATGGAAGTTTGAATGTCAATGACCCAAGTTTGGACCCAAAAACACAAAGAAAAATAAAAAAATAACCCTTGCTTCACTTTGTCCCCTGTTGGCAGCATCACTGTTACAAATTGAAAAATCACTGTTACGATTTTTTTTTTAATTTTATAATATTTTTCTCTAAAAGTGTGTCAAAATATCTTTAAAAGAGGTCTTATTCATCCCCAGAACAGTCCAGATGAAAGAGTTATGATTTTTCAAACCTAGACTGTCCGAAATCCCTAAAATGAACAAAATGCATTTTGGTAGGGCCCTTTAGGCCCACTAAACGATTTTTCCAATTCCATCCAACATTGTTTCTAAAATGTTCATGAAATTCTCTTTTCTAAAAGTTATTGTTTGCAATTTTTTGATACCAAATGAGTCCGGGGTGATTTTTCCAATTTTGACACACCTTGTCCCTCGTATGCTCTGCCATCAGTGTAATTAATCTAAATTGAAAAATTTATTCCCCCAAAAGTGATTTTTTGGGATATTGGGAATCTTTTTAAATTAACCCTCATCGAGTTACCTTTCTAACGATATCTTGTTCACCCTTAAAGCCTTCAAACCAATTTAGAATGAATTTAGAAAGGGGGATAGCACGATGCTATCCCTATTTTCGGTTATGGTCAAAATTGAGTTGCTTCCCTAAGCTTCTTCTTGAGACATTTGAATGTCACCATATCACCCCGATCAGCATTAAAAACATGCTTTGACCTCCTATTGGCTTGTATCAAGGCACGAACATATTTTACATCTTTACGATCCTCATTCAGAATAACTTCTTTTGCTACAAATCGTCCAATTGCTCACTCATTTTCTAAATCACAAAGTTTTGTCAACTTAAGTTTTCCAACTCAACTTCGTTAAAGAGTGTCAGATATGTCATTTTTAAGGATACTCCAACCTTGACCTTTTGAAAGGATAATCCAACCTTACTTTTCAATATTGTCAAGATTTAGAAATCTTCCTTTGTCAAAATTATTTTCATCCATGGGGATACTCCAACCCCATTTTTTCGAAAGGATACTCTAACCCTGTTTTTTAACTATAATTAAATTTTTCTCTCCCCAGGCTTCCATGAATATGTCATGAAAACCTCGTCAATCAAGGAACCCAGATGCATCTTGAAATTTGACGATTCGGTTATTCCCAGGTAATCGATGCCAATTGTGACATAAATTGCAATAGTCTATCCCTTTTCTTTAACATTGCATTAAATGATCCATGTTATGTTACTTCATTTGTTGCCTTACTAATGTGATTTCTTAATGATGATTATTTGCATTTATGTTTTCCAATCATTTCTAATAAAGTTAAAGGTGATGTTCTGCGTGGGTATCTCTCAGTGCCCAAACTGGAACAATCCATTTTCAAAGTAAAATCCAGAGGTCATTTTTTTGAAAAGTTTCTATATTCCCCATCTCCTCGAGGTAAGTATGAGAGTTAATTATTTTTATCAAAACCTAGATTTGTATTTCTATAAAATTTATGCATTAAAAGGGGTTATATTGAAATAATGATGAATTAAGATCGAAATAATCGAAACTAAGATGAGATATAGCTAGTAAGGTACCAATTTTAGGCATCGTGAATAGGTATATACCTCATCATGCGTATCCAACTCACGAACCCAATGATGAATCTTTGTACTACATAGACCACGAGATCAATGTTTCGAGTTTCATAACTCAAGACATAGGTTTCAATAGGCATCCAATTATGCCTAGCCCAAAATGATCAGTGGTGACTCTAAATGTTGGCCATTTCGTGATGGTCATTCGAGACCAATAAGATGAGCGATTCATCTTATGGTCCCCTTCACTGTATCATAAGTCGAGAATCCATGCATTCTCATTTTCATCATGGTGTGAAGGAAAAGTCTTGGTCAAGAAGACATTTGCAAGTCAGAAAAATATTTTAAGTCGTGTGCACCCATAGATCCATAAGGATCCACCCCGAGGCATGCTACGATAGGTATAACACTTATAATTAATGGAAAGCCATGGAAAATGATCGCCAAACCTCAATTAAGTGACTCAAACTTATGTATAGGGAGTCCCAAGAGCAATTGCTTAATAAGAATGAGGAACTCCAAGCTCAGATAACAAAATTGACAAGCTATTACCTAAAGCTTTGATGGACAAAGGGCAAACATGCACAATCAATGCGAAAAAAGAACCAGCTAATCTCAAGAGCAACTTGAATTGTTGTACTAAAGCTGCCAATGCTTGGGAAGAGGCATTGCATGGATAGCATCCTCCGATAGCAGATATTTCGTCAACTCAGCCATTCATTTACATTAACCCTGCAGCAACATCCTATCTAGTTTAAGGCTTTTAGGGTGTGGGCTATTCACTGGCAAGACTTATAGTCTCAGATCTGGATGAGAAAATGGAACAGGAAAAAGTAAAGAAGACATAGGAAAATGATGAAGACTTAAACAATTATCAGTCATTGGAAAAATGTCTTCAAGCTATCGAAGAAAGCAACAAATTTAGGATTGTGGGCACAAAATCTTTGGGACTGGTTTTTAGTCTCGTCATCCAACCCAAATTCAAAGTGCTAGATTTTGAAAAGTATAATGGGACTACAGATCCCATAGTACACATTCACATGCACTATTTTAAGATGGTTAGGAATGAAGAAAGTGAAAAGCTACTAATTCATTGCTTTTAAGATAGTCTAGCTGGGGCAGCCGTCTAATGGTATATAGGGCTTGATCTCACAATAATTCAAACATAGGTAGATTTGACTCGTGCTTTCCTTGATCAATATAAGAATAGTTCAATTAGGCTTCAAATCATCTCTCCCTTATGAACATGGAAAAAAATCCTTTAAGAGCTTCAGGTAATATGCTCAGAGGTAGAGAGAAGAAGTAGCTCAAGTTTACCCTCCTTTGATTGAGAAAGAGATGACGATCACGTTTATTAGCACTTTGCGAGCTCCCTACTATGAAAGATTGGTGGGAAATGCCAAGAAAAATTTTACAAATATGGACACATTGAGCAAAATGATCGATAACACTATCAAAAGTTGCAAAATATCCATTGAAGAATCATCTAGGTCAGTTAAGAAGTCAACACCTAAAGGTAAGGAAAATGAGGTAAATGCTATTAGAAAAAGTCCTGCCAGATTTAATCAAAATCTACATCTAGCGAAGATATGTACTTCCCTACTCATCGATGCCACAACTAATATATTCTATCGAGATAGTCTTGATAATGAGCTTCATGTAAAATTTCATTCAAAATAAAGCCCAAAACACACAATGCTATAATGTGAACAATGATAGAGTTTTAAGTAATCCATAAGTACCCTGAGAATAGGAACACTTCAAGCCACTTCCTTACTCCTACAAAGAGATTTACTCCTATCTATTGGCCAGTTAACTGGTGGCCCTGGTATTCATGAACCCAAAATCACCTTTATACCCCAGATGGTATGATGAAAATGCCTATTGTAAGTACCATGTAGGGGTATAAGGCTACTCTGTTGAGAATTGCACTTCATTTAAGAGAAAGGTACAAGGTCTATTGGAAGAGGGTGTGATTAAGGTTGAACAAGGGGACAAACATTTGAGCCAATCCACTTTCAAACCATACAAAGCCAAGTGAATGCAGTGATCAAAGGGAAAATATGTTAGGTCAAAATTAGAGATGTCAAAACCCTAATGAGCAAGGTCTGCAAGCCTTTATGAAAGTGGAATAGTGTCAAATGTTGAAAATAAGAGCACAAAAGACATTGAACCATTTTGCTTGAATACGGTCAAGAGCGCACTCTGTAATACAGCACACCTTTCCTAAAGATGGTCCAAGGTATGATGGACTGGTCCAAAATTTCTATGAAGAGCTTGACGAGTGTATTTTTCTGTCTATTGATGCCATAAACAAGGAGAAACCTACCATTGATTAGGTTTCAAATTGTTTTTTCATCATGAACATTGAAAATAAAGCTGACAAAAGCTTCAAGCAATATGCTTTAAGGAGGATAGAAGAGGCCCTGGGATTCAAATTTTGACATACCTTGTCCCTTGTATGCTCTGCTAGCAATGTAATTAATTCGAACTTGAAAAATTTATTATCCCAGAAAGTGATTTTTTAGGATATTGGGAATATTTTTCAATTGACCCTTATCGAGTTACCTTTCTAACAGTATCTTGTTCACCCTCTAAAGCCTTCAAACCAATTTAGAATAAGTTCAGAAAGGGGGACAGTGCGATGCTATCCCCGTTTTCAATTATGGTCAAAATTTGATTTGTTTCCTCGAGCTTCATCGCGAGACATTCGAATGTCACCATATCACCCTGATCAGCTTTGAAAACATGCTGTGACCTCCCATAAGCTTATATCAAGGCATGAACATATTTGACATCTTTACCATCCTCATTCACAACAACTTCTTTTGCTAAAAATCGTCCAAATGCTCACTCATTTCTAAATTACAAAGTTTTGTCAACTTAAGTTTTCCAACTCAACTTCTTTAAAGAATGTCAGATATGTCATTTTTGAGGATACTCTAACCCTAACCTTCCAAGGGGATACTTCAACCCCGCTTTTCAAAATTGTCAAGATTTAAAAATCTTCCTTTATCAAAATTATTTGTCATCCACAGGGATACTCTAACTCGGATCAATCAAGGGGATACTTCAACCCCGATATTTCAAGGGGATATTCCAACCTCGCTTTTCAAAATTGTCAAGATTTAGAAATCTTCCTTTGTCAAAATTATTTGTCATCCATGGGGATACTCCAACCTCATCTTTTCGAAGGGATACTCCAACCTTATGTTTTAACTACAATTAAAATTTTCTCCCCCAGGCTTTCATGGATGTGTCAACAAAACCTCGTTCAATCAAGGAACCCAGATGCGTCTCAAAATTTGATGATTCGATTATTCCTAGATAATCGATGCCAATTGAGAGATAAATTGCAATAGTCCATCCCTTTTTCTTTATCATTGCATTGAATGATCCATCTTATGTTACTTCATTTGTTGCCTTACTAACATGATTTCTTTATGATGATTATTTGAATTCATGTTTTCTAATCATATAAAATAAAATTAAAGGTGATGTTCCCCATAAGTATCTCTCTAATGCCTAAAGCGAAACATTTCATTTTCAAAGTAAAATCCAGAGGTCATTTTTATGAAAAATTTCTATATTCCCTATCTCCCCAGGGCAAGTATGACATTAATTTTTTTCACCAAAACCTAGATTTGTATTTTTATAAAATTCATGCATTAAAAGGGGGTTATTTTGAAATAATGACAAATTAAGATCGAAAGAATCAAAATTGAGATGAGATATAGCTAGTAAGGTACCAATTTCGGATGTCACAAAGAGGTTCATACCTTATCATGCATAACCAACTCCCGAACCCAATGACGAATCATTGTACTACGTAGACCACAGGATCAATGTTTCGAGTTTCATAACTCAAGACAGGTTTCAATATGCATCCGATCATGCCTAGCCCAAAATGATCGATGGTAACTCCAAATGTTGGCCATTTCGTGATGGTTATCCGAGACTAATAAGATGAGCGATTCATCTTATGGTCCCTTTCACTGAATCACAAATCGAAAATTTGTACTTTCTCATTCTCATCATGTTACAAAGGAAAAGTCTTGGTCAAAAAGAAATTTCCAAGTTAGAAAAATATTTTAAGTCATGTGCACCCATAGATCTGCGAGGATCTACCCCAAGGCACGTTACGACAGGTATAACACTTATAATTAATGGAAAGCCATGGAAAATGATCACTAAACCTCAATTAAATGACTCAAACCTATGTATAGGCAATCCTAAGAGCAATCACTCAATAAGAATGAGGAACTCCAAGCTCAGATTACAAAATTGACTAAGCTATTACCTAAGGCTTTGATGGAAAAAGGGTAAACAGGCACAATCAATGCGAAAAAAGAACCGACTAATCTCAAAAGCAACTTGAATGGTTGTACTGAAGCCACCAATGCTCAGGAAGGGGCATTGCATGGACAACATCCTCCAATAGCAGATATTCCATCAACTCAGCCATTCATTTACATTAACCTTGCAGTAACATCTTATCTAGTTCAAGGCTTTTAGGGTGTGGGCTATTCACTGGCAAGGCCTATAGTCTCAAATCTGGATGAGAAAATGGAATAGGAAAAAGTAAAGAGGACCTAGGAAAATGATGAAGACTTAAACAATTATCAGTCATTGGAAAAATGTCTTCGAGCTATCAAAGAAAGCAATAAATTTAGGATTGTGGATGCAAAATCTTTGGGACTGGTTTCCAATCTCGTCATCCAACATAAATTCGAAGTGCTAGATTTTAAAAAGTACAATGGGACTACAGATCCCACAGTACACCTTCACATACACTACTTTAAGATGGTCAGGAGTGAAGAAAGTGAAAAGTTACTAATACATTACTTTTAAGATGTCTAACTGGGGCAGCTATCCAATGGTATATAGGGCTTGATCTCACGATAATTCAAACAGAGGTAGATTTGACTCGTGCTTTCCTTGATCAATATAAGCACAGTTCGATTAGGTTCCGGACCATCTCTCCCTCATGAACATGGAAAAAATCCTTTAAGAGCTTCAGGTAATATGCTTAGAGGTAGAGACAAGAAGCAGCTCAAGTTAACCCTCCTTTGATTGAGAAAGAGATAATGATCACATTTATTAGCACTTTGCGAGCTCCCTACTACGAAAGATTGGTGGGAAATGCCAAGAAAAATTTTACGAATATGGCCATATCGAGCAAAATGATCAATAACACTATCAAAAGTTGTAAAATATCCATTGAAGAATCATCCGGGTCAGTTAGAAGTCAACAACTAAAGGTAAAGAGAATAAGGTAAATGCTATTAGCAAAAGTCATGCCAGATTTAATCAAAATCCACATCTAGTGAAGATATGTACTTCTCGAGCACATTGTATCTAGGTTTTAACTTCTACTCATCGATGCCATAACTAATCTATTTTATTGAGATAGTCTCGATAATGAGCTCCACGTAAAATTCCATTCAAAAGAATGCCCTAAACGCACAATGCTATAATGTGAACAATGCTAGAGCTTTAAGTAATCCACAAGTACCCTAAGAGTGGGAACATTTTGAGCCACTTCCTTACTCCTACTAGGAGATTTACCTATCTATTAGCTAGTTAATAGGTGGCCCCAATATTCATAAACCTAAAATCACCTTTATACCTCAAACGGCATGATGAAAATGCCTATCGTAAGTACCATGCTGGGGTACAAGGCCACTCTTTTGAGAATTACACTTTATTTAAGGCAAGGTACAAGGTTATTAGAAGAGGGTGTGATTAAGGTTGAACAAGGGCCTGGACCAAACATTGGAGCCAATCCACTTCCTAACCATACGGAGCCAAGTGAATGCAGTGATCAAAGGGAAAATATGTTGGGTCTAAATTAAAAATTTCAAAACCCTAATGAGCAAGGTCTGCAAGCCTTTACGCAAGTGGAATAGTGTCAAATGTTAAAAAGAAGAGCATAAAAGACATTAAACCATTTTGCTTGGATACGGTCAAGAGCACACTCTATAACACTAGATGGTCCAAGGTATGATGGACCGGTCCAAAATTTCTATGAAGAGCATGAAGAATGCATTTTTCTATCTATTAATGCCATAAACAAGGAGAACCTACCATTGATTAGGTTTGAAATTGTTTTTCCATGACGAACATGGAAAATAAAGCTGACAAAAACTTCAAGCAATATGTTTTAAGGATAGAAGAAGCCCTGGGATTCATCCCTTGTTGACAAAGAAAGAAATGATTATTAGATTTATCGGTACATTACAAGCACCTTATTATAAGGAGATACTAAGGAGAATCCAATTAGCTTCATAGATGTGGTCGTATTATGCAGAACAATTGATGAAGCCATAACAAGTTACTCAAGCAAGATAGATAACTTTAAGGGCAAAGGGAAAAAAATGGAGGCTAAAGAACAACCATAATTCAGTATTGGAACCAGTTCATCTCAAACTTAGACTAAGTTAGATATGAGTAAAATGGCTATTGAAGAAGCCTGCAAGGTCATCAAAAACTTAGATGAGGTTAGAATGTAAATGAATTTGGTTTGGCAAATCTTGGTACAAGCTGAACTAGTCAATGAGGTTGAAAGGATGAAAAATAGAGCCAATGATTTTTGTGATTTCCATACCGTCTATGGCCATACTCTTCAAACATGCAAAGAATTATGTGCTTGGTTTATAGGATGATGAACGAGGGAAGCATCGAATTCTATGATAAAAAAAATAAGCTACATATACTAAGTCTGCCAATACAGTATCATCTATCAATGTAACCGAGAGGGAAGGGAATAATCCTTCTTATGTTGTTAGAAGACCATTAGTATTGTTTAACAATTGATGAAGAGTTAAGGCTACCTCTATTCAGCCTATGTTGAGGATGATCATTTAACTTTCATCCCTTTTCCTTTATGAGGATGATAAAGTAGTTCCTTGGAAATATGAAAGTAAAACCTTAATTATCAGAGAATCTAGTTAACAGGCAGCAAAAGTTAATCTCTTAAGGGTGAGTCATCTAACTTGATATGGCAAATGTTATGCCTCACTAGTATCAAGAGATGAAACTTAGCAAAAGAATACCACCCTTATTCCTTAAGCATCGAAGTTTGTAACCAAAGACTTAGATCCAGTAGCTGTCAAGGAGAGAGTAAGTGAGAAAAAAGCTATGGAATTCCTTATGTCTATCAAGCACATCGAATACAACATTGTCGATCAGTTGAATAAGTAACTTACCAAGATATTTGTGCGTTGAATTCTAAAGCTCATAGAAATGCCCTCTTCAAGGTCCTGAATAAGGCATATGTCCCTCATGACATCCCGATAGGCTAGTTGGATCACCTAGTAAGCAACATCACTATCGACAACTATATATCTTTTAATGATAATGAAATCCCTTATGGAAGAAGGTAAAACAACAAAACCCTTCATATAACCACATACTGCAAAGATAACATGTTGCTCAAAATGCTTATTGATAATGGGTTAGCTCTAAATGTAATGCTCATATCATGCTTGAAGAAGCTCCTACTGACACATCTCATATCCAAAATAATTGCACAGTGGTGCAAGTATTCAATGGACCTTGTAGAAATATTGTAGAAAACATCACTATTCTATTCCAACTTGGCCCATGCACTTATGAAGTAAACTTTCATGTGATGATATCACTCTATCATATAACTAGCTCTTGGGAAAGCCTTGGATTCACTTTACAGGGGCAATGCCATCATCACTTCATCAAAAGTTAAAATTTATCATAAAAACAAAAGTTATCATCATCAGAGGAGAAGAAGATATCATTGCTGCTACTTCAACTAATGCCCTGTATATCAAACCCGATGAAATATCTTAAAATCCTTATTTTAATCCCTTGAGTTTGTCAACACCACTTATGTTAAGGAGGGGTTACTAATATATGAGCCTTATTTATTAAGAAACACTCACATGGGTTTAAAGTTAACTATTAGCAATGATGCCTGAGCTAGAAAAAAACTCAAAAAACCCTCTAAAGGTTTGCTAGAACCTTGAAAGTTATCAACCAATATGATAAAAAGAGGATTAGGATTCAAGCCTAATGCAAAGCAAAAAAGAAAACAAGTTCAAAAGAACCATAAGAAAATGATTGCTCGTCTGTTGACACAAGACGTGGGATATAAACCAACTTTGTTTCCACCACTTCAAGAAAGTTTTCATCCAGGAAGACATGTGAATACTGGTTTTGCCAATGTCATACTCATACTAAATAAGGCATTTAGGGATCTCTCCATCAATGCAATTGATGAGCCAAAGATGTCAGCGATAAACCAAGAGACTAGCCTTATATCAATACCTTAGTACAAAACACCATAAAAAATGCACTATTTTCCTTCATGGATGAATTTTTGAGTTACAACTAAATTAAAATGGCAGCTGAAGACATGGAGAAGACCATTTTTGTGAACATGTGAGGCATTTTTTGCTACAAAATGATGCCCTTTGGGCTTAACAATGCTGGGATAACCTACTAAAGGGCAATGGTTACATTGCTCCATGATCTTATGCACAAACAAATCGAGGTCTATGTGGATGATATGATAGCCAAGTCACCAAAAGAAAGTGAATATGTGGCCAATTAGCGAAAACTCTTCAAACAGCTTTGCAAATACCAGATCAAGTTAAATACTACAAAAATGCACATTTATTGTAACATTTGGCAAATTGTTAGGCTTCATTATGAGGAAAAAGGAATAAAAGTTGATCCTAACAAGGTCAAGGCTATTCAGAATCCTTAAACTAAAAAAAAAGTGAGAAGTTTCTTAAAAAGGTTGAACTACATAGCTCGATTTATATCTTAGCTGATTGATAAATGTGACCAATCTTTCAGCTACTTCAAAAACCAAATCCTAGAGAATAGAATGAAAAATGCCAGAAAACCTTCGATAAGGTCAGACCTACTTTTCAAACCTTTTGGTGCTTGTGCCATTAGTGCCTAGTCAACCTTTGATCCTGTAATTATCAGTTTTTGACAAGTTGATAGGCTACGTATTAGGTCAGCATAATGAGTCAGGGAAGAAGTAATAGGCTATCTACTATTTAAGTGAAAAGTTCATGGGATATAAAAATAACTATTAGCCATAGAGAAGCTATGTTGCACTCTAGCTTGGATAGCCCAGAGGTTAAGATAATACATGTTGTACCATACCACGTGGTTGATCGCCAAACTCGATCCCATCAAGTATTTATGTGAAGTGCATGCCTTGTCAAGAATATTAGCCAGGTGGCAAGTCTTACTTTTGAATATGACATAGTGTATGTGAACCAGAAAGCCATTAAGGGTAGTGCAATAACAAACATCTTGGCAAGCCAAGTAACAAATGACTATCAAACCTTAGACTTTGAATTCTTTGACGGAGACTTGATGTGCATATTTGAGGCAAAAGACACTGTCGAGTGTAGTTCATCTTGGAACATGTATTTTGATGGAGCTTCAAATGCTTTGGGGCATGATATCAGACAATTCTTTTCTCACATGATGGAAACCATTACCTTTTTACAGCAAGATTAAACTTCGATTGCACTAACAATATAGCTAAATACGAGGCCTGCATTACGAGACTCCAAGCATTGAATGGGGTATCCGAACACTGTAAGTCTTTGGAGATTTAGCCTTTGTCATCTACCAATTGAAAAGAGAATGGTAAACTCATGATGCTAAACTAATTCATAACGGGAATCCGATCTCAGAACTTAGAAAAAAGTTTGATGTATTAGCTTTCAGCATTTACCTCAGGAAGAAAACCAAATTGTTGATGTCTTAGCCATCTTATTATCTATGTCCAAAGTCAATCAAGAATTAAACGTTGCTCCTATTCAGATGAGCATCTGTACAACTCCAGTCAAAATGTCAAAGAATAAAAGAATGGCCTGCCATGGTATCATGACATCTTTTAGTACATCAAGGACCAGCAATACCCTAATGCGCTATTGAAACTGATACAAGGACCATTTGAATGATAGTTGCAAGCTTGATTTTGGATGGCAAAATTTTATATAAAAAAGGTTAGGATTAGATACTACTTATGTGCGTGGATGCCTCCAAAGCCAAAAGAATTCTCGAAGAAGTCCATGAAGGAATCTATGGTAGCATGCTAACAGACACCGAATGATGAAATAAGTCATGCAATTAGGCTATTTGACTCTTAAAAATGACTACATTGATTGTGCTTAAAAATGGCACAAATGTAAAAACTATGATGACAAAATCCAATTTCTCGTTGACACCTTTACATGTTATGACAACTCCATAGCCTTTTTCCATGCGGGGCATGGACATGATCAAACAGATTACCCCTAAGGCTTATAATATGCATCTTTTCATTTTTGTCGCTATTGATTATTTCACCAAGTTGGTAGAGGCAGCTTGCCAATGTCACCAAATCTGTTGTATACAAATTTGTGAAATGGGATATCATCTTAGATATGGCCTTATCAAGCAAATCATTATAGATAATGCATGTAACCTAAAAAATAAAATAATGGAAGCAGTTGAGGTAGTTGAGATAGCCAACAAGAATATCAAAAAGATAGTTGAAAATATGGCTAAGACCTATAAGGATTGGCATGATAAGTTACCTTTTGCACTACATACTTATCGCATGGTATTTAAAACTTCTATGAGTTCTACCCATTCTCCTTATCGCATGGTATCGCATAGAAGCTGTCTTACCCATTAAGTTAAAATTCCCTCACTCAGAGTCTTGATGGAATCTCAACTTGAAGAGGCTGAATGGGTTAAGAACTGATGTAAGCAACTGAGTCTTATTGAAGAAAAAAGAATGAAAGCCATTTGTCAGGGACAAATGTATCAAAAGCGCATGATTAGGGCCGATAGCAAAAGATACATTCTCGTCAGTTCCGAGAAAGAGATCTAGTATTCAAAAAAAAAATCTCCCAATTGATAAAGATGCTCGAAAAAAATAGACTCCAAATAGGGAGAATACGAGGTAAAGAGTGTATTTTCTGGAAGAGCCCTGATCTTAATTGAGATGGGAGCAACAACTTACCCAACCTTGTAAATTCTGATTTTGTCAAAAAATACTTTGCTTGAAAAGATCCAAGGATGAAAACTCGAAAGGGCATCCTATCCTCCTTTTGTTTCCACTACTTCACAAAAAAAAAAAAAAAAACCTCGGATGAAAACCTAAAAAGGCATCTAGGAAAACAAATTAGCTTAAGTTAAAAACCTAACAGGGCAGCTTAAGTGACCAGACTCTCTTTTTCCCGAACTAAATCAAGCCTCAACTATCACCAGCCTAGACCAAAACTAACTTACCCCACACTCACAACCCTGATCAAGACACCAAATCATAATCTAATTCATCTATTCTATGCCAACCTACTCCACTAAATCTTATCCTTACCTACACTCGAAAAAATGGAAATTACTTAAGCTTGAGGCTTTTATGCCACCATAGGGTAATTTGAAGAATCTTCTTATGAATTAGCCCACACCAAAAAGATTAATTGCCTGAGAATGGTTTTCAAAGACACTCTGTGGAAGACTCATGTCATCAATATCAGGGGCTAAGCAACAAAGAAAACCCTTCTTAACTCTTTTGTATCCTAGAATCTTTTGTAATTTTATAATTTGTCATAACTTACACCTTTTTTCTTTTGAATAAAGTGTAATCACTTGATTTCTTACAAGGTCCTTTTGTAAACTTTGCATCCCATGTTATGTTATGTTTATCGTTTAACTGATAATGCTTAATAAATGAATAGAACTAATAACATGATTTCTTAGCATTACTTGGAAAGATAAACTTTGCAAGAATTTTGTTTCAAGTCTAAAGACCAAGAATGAACCCTTAAGGGCTATAGATAGTCTTGACTTTGGACCCCAAATCCTCAAGACATATTTAAAATCTCTTTTAATAAAATCCAGTCGAAAGATAAAGGGCTAAAGTTTTTTTTCAAACTATCATCTTAACAATCAGAGTTCATAATAGTCTACCCAGACCATCAAAGACATGCTTTAAATCATAATTAGCAAAGAGAAACCCTTTATACTCACTAAATTCAACACAACAAAAATTACTAAACCTGAGCCATCTAAGCTTAAGACTGTCCCTTCACAATCATGGACCACCCTTACCTTTTAAAAACGGCATTAACATCAAAATTAAACCTTAAGGCAAGAAGCCACCCTAACAAAATGCTAGAGGATTAGATGACTGAAAAGGCAAAAATTAATTATCGTATTACATTTGAAAAATATCACATTTGCATCACTTAAGCATACATTTGCATCCTCATGCATTATTCATACAATTACTTTATTCTTCAAGCATGAACTATTACTCTTAAAAGTCAAAATTAAATAAAACTTTAGGTATAAATTGATGTTTTCAAAAAACCTCAAAGAATTCTAGGTAAGAATCCCTTATTTCATGAGTGTGCAAATTAAAAAAGCTATTCAAGGAAGGTACCTAAACTAATATTTTTCTAGTCCTCAAAAAGCAAAGGAAGGTACCTAAACTAATATCTTTCTAGTCCTCAAAAAGCAGGATGCCTTCTTTTTCGTTTTAGTCCTCAAAGAGCATGATGCATCTTTTCTTTTTTAGTCATAAAATAACAAAATGCTTTTTTCCTCTTTTCTTAGTCCTCATAGAGCAAGATACCTTTTTTTTTGGCCTTTTTAGTCCTTAAAAAGTAGAACACCTTTTTCTTTTAGTGCTCAAAGAGTAAGACCCTTTTTGTTTTTTTAATGATATATTTTCCTTTTCAATCATCAAAGAGCAGGGCACTTACATACCTCAGTCCTCAAAGAGTAGGACGCTTACCTACCTCAGTCCTCAAAGAGCAAGGCGCTTACCTACCTTAGTCCTCAAAGAGCAACATATTTACTAACCTCAGTCCTCAAAGAGTAGGACATTTACTTACCTTAATCCTCAAAGAGCAGGGCGCTTACCTACCTTAGTCCTCAAAAAGCAAGACACTTACCTACCTTTGTCCTCAAAAAATAGGATGCTTACCTACCTTAATCTTTAAAGAGCAGGACATCAACCTAGCTTAGTCCTCAAAAAGTAGGATGTTTATCTACCTCAGTCCTCAAAAAGTAGGATGTTTACCTATCTTAGTCCACAACAAGCAAGATGCCTATCAAGTTTGTCTTCAAAGAGTAGGATGCTTACCTATCTCAGTTTATAAAGAGCTAGACACCTATTAAGTTAAAGCCCACACTTGCTGGCACCTGTTTGGGTGTTAAACCTAAGAAACTGCAAACTTGGTAAGGAGGTCAAGCCCTATAAAACTCATAGAAATTTTTTTATCTGTTATAATAATTGCTGATATACTCGACCTCTCTTAACATAATACTAACTAGATCTCTATTTTTTTTTGCAGGCACACAGAACCATCTTCCTACCTGGTCAAAATGGTGTCTATTTGTCTTTGCCTTGTTCTTGATACTCAGTAACAACCAAAGAGAGGCAGCTATAGGCACCTTATTTTGTTCAAGCTAATTTCTGGCATCCTGAGGCATAATGAAAAATGATATAATCAAAAAATAAAAAATAAAAATAAGGACTACTGTTGGGTGACGTGTTGCTAGGCATTATTAAGCGATATAGAGCAAGACAAAAAAATTTTTGGAAAGATCTGAAATGCTTATAGGTCATATTAAAGAAAAATGTAAAAATAATGCATTAAAGGTCACTAGTCGGGGTCTCACAATGTCATTCACAAGTCAGCTTTCCATTGTTTATGACCAAGATAAGGTATTCAAAGAGTCTAAGGTACATACAAGTCACATGAGTGCATAACTATTGATATAATGCTTTCACGTCGCCTAAAATTCAAATTTTCACATGTAGTATTGATATAAGAGGGTCTGGTATCGATACCTAATGTCTGGTCTCGATATTTAGTGTGTCTGGGAGGTTTAATCTTTATGGCTAATTCTTATAGATGCTTTATTGAATGTTATAAACTTGTTTATACATGTATTATATACAAGTGATTACCTTGTGACGTTAGCTATACATTAATTGTAAGATTATGACTAAGTGAATGCGTGGTTAAAATATTTTCTTGTGGTATTTAATTTTATTAAATATGGTTTGTGAACCTTGCCTTATCTTTAGCACATTCTGGAGTTATAGAATTTTCTTCTCACCTAAGCCTCTTGAACGTAACTCGAGGTTTCTATTAAACTTATGTAATGTTACATAGTTATAGATTTAAAATAAGGTTAAACTAAAGGAATTTTACTTTTGATAAATGTAATTAAAGAAGGCACCATGGAGAATTATCCGAGGAGATCACTATCGAAACTTATGAAGGCATGGTATACTAGGGTATTGACTAACAAGTTTTTAAATGAAGCACAAAAACTAGACATAGATAAAAGTCCATACTCATCCATGTACGATTGCATCATTAGATTTATATATCAATATACACAATATGTATGCACTTGAAATAAATGCCAATGCAATGCAATCTAAATCCCAATCAAAATAATGAGACTTCACTAATCAAAGAAAACCCTTATAAAATATTGTGTCAATGCTTAAGCATGATAAGATACCTTCTATTAGATTATAATAAGATGTTCGAGCTTTGGTCGTGGGGATATATTGGGTAAACCTAAGTCCTTTTCGCTTAAGCTACTTGAGTTATAAACTAAGGCTGTGTCATTCGGATGAGTACAACTTGACTACATCGCTTTAGATGTGATGGTTAGGTAAAGTGTACATGATACATTTAGGTAAAGGGTTACCACCTCACTAATCTAGGAGTTGCATAGAGATGCAATTGGTAAACTAAGTTACCTGCCCAATTAATTCATTTATGGCTTGTTAGGCAAACCCAAGGTTATATAATGACGAAAAGATTCCTAGCTCATTAAAAAGATTCAGATGTTAAAATTCTTGTATTAATTAAAGGCTACAGTTATGCAAAATAGTAAAGAATAATCATACTAGTATTAAAACCTTATTGAATGATTACTTTATGTACGTTATTGACATTAAGTATGTCCTTGATTCATACAGGATATAAACAAGAAGTATGACTTCTAATTTGTCACCTTACAACATATTGGCAAATAAATTGGCTAAGCCAAATTTCATTGAATGGCTTCACAACCTTAAAATCATTTTAACACAAGAACATAAGGCTTATATCCTTGATGAGCCTCAATCGAATAAGTTGGACTTGATGCTTCTCAAGAAGAATGGTGTAGACACCTTATTTTATTCGGGGCAATTTTTGCCATCTTGAGGCATAATCAAAAGATAATAGAATCAAAAAATAAAAAATAAAAATAGGGATGACTGCCAGATGCTGTGTCACTAAGCACTATTAGGCAATGCGGTGCCAAGCAAAAAATTTTTTTGAGAAGGTCTGAAATGCTTATGGGTCATACTAAAGAAAAATGTAAAAATGAGGCATCAAAGTTCACTATTCGGGGTGTCATCGAAGTCATTCACATGTCAGTTTTTCACTGTTTGTAACCAAGGTGAGGTATTCAAAGAACCTAAGGAACATGCAAGTCATATTAGTGCATAAGTATTGATACGAAGCTTTCACATCATTTAAAATTCAAATTTTGACATGTAGTATCGATATAAGAGGGTTTGGTATCGATACGCATGGTGTGGTCTTAATATTTAATTTGTTTGTATCGATACAGGCTTTGGCAAAAACTAAAATTATGATTTTTGGCAAAATATATCGATACACAAGTAGGAATATCGATAAAAATCCATAGAGTATTGGTACAGGGCTATAAGCCTCGTGACTAGAAATAATTTTTTTCTCTTGGTATCAATACATTCTTTTTTGTATCGATAATCATAGATAAAAGTTGTTTTCTGTATTGATACATGTATCGATGCACCAAGATATTTTTGCCTAGTTTAAGCCAATTTTTAGCTTTCGAAAATTCGATTTTGACACATTTCTTACAACAAAATCATCATAATTCATACTAGGCCACATCTATTGGCTCATGATTGGAATTAAACAAATTTTTAAAGCCCAAACAGCTAATGACAAGGGACACTTTCATGAAATATGTGGTTTGTTAAAGGGCAAGCTTAGCTTTTCTACAATTGTAGGCAGCTAAGCCTTTCTGCACCACTACTCTGCATGACAGAACCAATGGCAATAGCAGTAGCTGAGCATAGTACATGGAGTTATCTCCTAATGCATGTGGAAAAATCCTATAATGCCCTTACTTTTGGCTTAAAAACTTTAGTTGAACGCAGCTTATATAAAGGAGTCGATCTTAGCTCAACAAGGAAAGGATTTTTAGCCATCTCCAAAAAAATCTCCAGCAACCTCAAGACCTAAAAACACTCCCAAAAACATTATTCCATTGCCATTCCTTCCTTAACTAAAAACTTTATTCTTGTAGTTCCTCCAAACCACCACCAAAAACATTTCCAAGACCCTTTATTCCATTCATCCTTCCTCTTAAAACTTCTTCCCATCAACACTCTACTAGAAAAACTCCTCTTCATTATTTCTTTGCTTGTCAAAATCAAAAAAAAAAAAGAAGGTGAGCTCAAAGATGCTGCTTAAAGAAAAAGGCTAAAGCTTAAAGTTTTTTGGTATTCTTTTCTCACCTAGCTCTATTTCTTTTCGCATTCCCAGCAATTGCACATTTTAGTGGATGATTTATATTGCCATGACCATTTTAGGACTCTTATGTATTTTTGTTGCTTTGGATATGGTAGTCTTAGGATTTTGATGTTCTAATGATGCCTTGATGTTGCTTGGCTGACCAAACATATTCTCATTCATTCTGTCATTAAAATAGTCCCTTATTCATACATTTTCTTCCATGTTTCATCTATTTTCATATGCTCAACACATGCTTGAATATTCTTCCTAACATGCATCGGTAATGTTCATGAATTTTCTTGCATTTTAAGGAGGCTCATGGCATAAAACTATTTTCTTGAAAATTCCAACTTGCTTTTCTTTGATTAAATATGTTCATGTCATCTTCCATAACATGATTTTTTATGTCACTCATTTCCATGCATCTTATTTGATGCCTCCTTGCATTTTTTGTCATCTTTTCCATGTCAAAATGTCATCTTTGTGTTTTAGCATGTGTGATCCATGTTCATCTTTGTATATGTTGTATTTTGTTCATAACATCTCCGTCAAGATGCTTGCTTGTTTACTAAAAATCTAATTTCCAAAAAAAAAAATCCCCAAGTTAAGTTCACATTACCTCAAATAAATAGGGAATAGCATGGATTTAATAGTTTAATAAAATTAGTCTTCCAATCTTAGGGACAAATTAAACATTTCTAATTTAGGCTCATGGTAAAATAAGTTTAAAAGTTCCTATTTTTCAAACAAAAAATAACCCTTTTAGTAAAATATATATATTAAGCCTTGATCTTGATTTTAACACCTTCATGGTGGCATAGTCAATAGGTTGTTTCATTGTCTCAAACTACTCCAAGATTATAGAATAAACTCATGATGACTATGCCATTCTTTTCACTGTGTTGTGGATTCAGATGTCCATAACTCAAGTCTGACCCTAAGAAATCGAAAAAAATCGAATAATCCCTATTTCACTCTAGCAGCACTATAGACCAAGTTTGAAAAATTATTTTTGAAACATAAATGATTTTTCTAGAATTTTATGATATTTTCTCTTAGAGGGCATTGAAATATCTTTCCAACAGTGTCTTATTTGCCCTTCGATCATTTCATATGAAGGAATTATGAGTCTTTAAACATTTATTGTCCAAAACCACTGAAACCACGGTGTTACATTCTATTTGGGCTATTTTGGCCTATCAGATGATTTTCTATATTATTTAAATATCTTTCCCTAAAAGTTCACAAAATCCCTTTTTTAGAAAGGTATTGCTTATGATTTAATAGTTTTAGAGGAGTCCAAAATGATTTTTCAAAGTCCATCATGCCATTTCCCTTGTACATGCTGCTAGTGTCGAAATAGGCCTAACTCAAAAAAATTAATTTCACATAGAAGATGATTTTCTAAGATTTTTAAAATATTTATAAGTTAGTCCTCATCGAGTTACCTTTCTGATGGCAACTAAATTACCCCTTAAAGCCTTCAGATGAATTTGAAATAAATTCAAAAAAGGGGATGACACGATGTTATCCCTTGTTTTTAGCCTAATTTTTGAAACGCCTTTATAGAGACGTTTGAATATCTCAAAATGCATCTGATTGGTTCTTTTACAACACAAGCCCTTTAGGCTCGGATCAAGGCTTAAGAAAAAAATTTTATTCAAATCTTCGATTTCTTATTTTCAAAATAGCACTTTTTTAAGATAATCATTTTCTCGAAACATCCAAAATTCCATTCTTGGAGATACTCCAACCCCACCACTCCAAGGGGATACTCCAACCATGTTTTCCACTAAAAATAAAAAATTAAATTTTCTCTTCTAGACTTATTCAACATTCCTAATTATTTTCTAAAATCATCAAAAATTTTCATTTTCAGGGATATTTCAACCCTACTACTTTGAAAGGATATTCCAAACCTTTTTTTCACTAAGAAAAACTTGAATTTTCTGTCCTAAATTTATTCATGATTCCTAATTATTTTCTAAAATCATCTAGAATTTTCATTCTTGGGGAATACTCCAACCCCACCTCTTCGTGGGGATAACCTACTTTTAACTCAAAATCCAAAAATTTTTTCTCTCCCAGATGTCCCAGATTTTTTTGATTAAACCATTTTTCTATCCTTCAAGTTACCACCGAATCCAAACACATCTCCAAATTTCTATTTTGGTTATTCCTCAATAATCGAAGGCAATTACGAGATACATTTTTATTGTCTCTCATTTTTATGTTTGTTGTTTGTGATTGTTTTTCTGCAAAATTGTGATATTCCTTTTCATCCTACTAACACGTTTCCTTCTTATAGCAATCATCGTGCATTCATATTTAAAAATTGTTTTAAAAAAAATTTAAAGAACATTGTGTGTTGGTATCTCTCTAATGCCTAGCACATAAAATTCAAATTTTTAAAATTCAATCCAAAAATTATTTTTTTAAAAAACCCTATGTTCTTTATGCCTCTGTGGTGTATAGAAGATATAAATTTTCCTTTAAATTTCAAATCTACATTCCTCAAAATTCATGCATAAATGCGGATTATAGCTAAATAATGATAAAATAAACCGATTAAACCAAACTGAAGTGAGATATAGTTAGTAGGTACTGATTTCAAGCATCATGGTCATGCTAATCCTTTCCCATGCATAACCAACTCCTGAAGTCAACCAACAAATCTCTGGACCATATAGATCTTGAAATAAATGTTTCGAGTTTCATAACTCAAAATATTATTTTCAATATGCATCCAATCAAGCCTAGCCCGAAATGGTTAGTGGCGAATCCAAATTTATGGTTACTTCATGGTAATTTCTAATATTAGTTGGATGAGCAATTCATTCGATAATTTTTCTTCCCTTCATATAATTATGCTTGATTCAAATCCTGACCAAAGGATAACCTAAAGGCTTAACCACACCACTATATATTTTTTAAGTCATACACACCCGCTTTAAATTATCCAAAGAATAAAAGATGAAAAGGGTATATGGTGACAAACGGGATGCCAATGAGTTCATAGAGATGATCTCACACAAGCCACAAGTGTGATGATGGCTAGCATGGCCTTGAATCTCTAGATGCAACATATGGGTATAGAAGCTTTGGACATCATCTTGAACTATAAACATTAGTTTGATAAGAAAAGGCGCACTGAGAAATTCAACATCTCAAAGGAATTGTTCTAAAAAGATCTCTGAAAGAACCCTTACTAGGATTTATGTACTTAAGATTATTAGTTGGATTACTTGTTTAGAACAGTTGGATTGGTCAATGGATAATGAGTTAGCCATTTATTTGGTTCTTTCCTTTTTGCGTTTTGAGTTTTTCATAATTTATTTTAAACTTCAACATGAATCACCTAAAGACATACCTTTTGTGATTGCTGAATGTTAATGATGGTAGAGAAGTCTTTGACCAATGTAAAGGCTATCCACTTAGTTACTTATACTTCTAAGAAAACAAAAAAAAGATGAAGAAGAAAATAAGAAATGATGGATCTTCTAGCTCAATGAGTTTGAAGTCGACTGGTGAAGGCCAAGAAAGTGTCTAACAAATAAACTTGTCATTATTAGGGAAAGCTTGGTAATTTGAGGAGAAACTACAAAGAATGCCTTGAATCGATCAAGAATAAGAAAGAAAAGGGAGTTTTTGCTGAGGAATAATTTCAAAAAATTCATTTACTTTCCTTTGGTACATGATACCTAATTATTGGTACTAAGTATGTTTGACATATTATAGGGACCAACAATAAAGACAAGGAGAAGGATAAATGAAGATAGACCATTGAAGAGAAAGGCAACCACGTTGATATGGATCAGGCTTGCACCTCTAATGGAAGTTATTGAGAGCTTTCATTTTTATGATTTAATAACATTAGATGTTTCATTTTCGGCTTTATTGACAAATTTTAGTAAATTTTTAGGAAAAACTTTTTAAACATATATCTTTTATTACTGACATATTGATGTCATGCTTTTATGATATCCTTTATTTAATAAATCTTAGTAGAATTGTTTTACATCTTGGACTATCAAATTAAATTAAGCCAATTGAATAAGCCTAATTAACTCAAATTCAAATCTAGTTAAAGATTGAATTTCCTACAAGAAATCTTACACTAGTAAGATTTAGTGGGAGAATTCATGATCTATTAAAGGTTAATATTCATGAATAGATGACAAACAAAAGTTATACATACTTGTATGTAATATTGAAAAGAGTATTAACTAGAGAGATTACATATTTATATCCTAAAGCCATCAAACAAATTGATTTATTAAAGACTTCTGAAAATATTTGTTTTAGAACTTTAACTAGCAGGCTAATAAGATGATTCCAATAGTTATTTGTGATAACTAAGATATAAGACAGTTTTATTGATGTCCAAACAGTTTGATGACTTAAAAATAGAGATTTTCACTAATGAATTAGACATATACTCCATATAAAGCAATATGATTGCTTTAAATGAAACTGGTAGATATTGGTGTATGCCTTTAAACCAATTGGATTAGGATATGGGATACGCGGTCATATAACCACATACACATTACTAAGTTATAATGACATAGGTTTTCCTTCATGTTG
Source organism: Adansonia madagascariensis (assembly GCA_038381835.1). Lineage (NCBI taxonomy): Eukaryota > Viridiplantae > Streptophyta > Magnoliopsida > Malvales > Malvaceae > Adansonia > Adansonia madagascariensis. The sequence goes on from JBBYHL010030246.1 coordinate 64,928, forward strand.
GTGGTGTGATTAGCACTCATGTAGACACTAATTGGATTAAGCCCCTGAAACATAATGGTTTGGTAAGATAGTAATAAGTTACAATGATGAGATCCTTATGCATCAAAGTCGTTTCTAAAAACATTGCTAATCATTGTATTGTCAAGATAAGGCATTGATAATGAACCAAAAACTAGTATATAGTAAGCCTTCATGCATTGGATGCATGCAACTCTTTGATCTCATAGAAGTTGAAGTATGTGAGGTACTTGTGAATAGCAAATGGGTGCTTGTTCTTTTGAAAACAAGTTCACTAAACATAGACCAAATAAGAACTCCATAAGTCATTCAAGTGTCAATGAAAGATATTTTCTATGCCAGTCGTGTATATTAGTCCTTAGATTTATGATATGAGGCCATCTTGTATATAGAGTATCACACTTAGAGTTCATCATGAATCGATCCAAAATGGATGGATACCAAAATAAGTATGGTTTTGGGTATAATATAAACGTACTTAAGATGAAAGAGTGATCTAGAGAGGAATCACCATTTCGAGTGATATCAGAGATATACTCAAATAATCTTCACTATGGTTTGGATTAAAGTCTTTGGCTAGAGCATAACGAATTATGAGGAATAGTTTCTCATAGATTCATGATTGCTAACCATGAGGTGCAAGAATTAATATGGATAAAGGTTTGAGATATAGCACCATACTCATTCTAAATCTGAGATATCTGGTGAAAAGATTGTAGTACACTGATAGTTGGTTGTTGAATGGTTTTGAAGAAGTCATGCTTCATTCATCAACATTTAGATGGTCATGATGGTTTGCTAGATCTTACTCTTGATTTATGAACATGATTAATAAGATTATATAACTTAATTAACAACATGTTAGAAACCTAATGGGTCACACACAATAAAGATAGAATTGTTAAATTAAATCTGGTGCTCTATTAAGTTAGACTTAATTAAATAAAAGATAAATTAAGGAAGACTTAATTGAATGAGTTCAGTTATGAATAATTTAAGACATAAATTGATCTATAAAATCCAATTAGAGATGTCTTAATAACATAACAATGACAAGAACGTCTTATTAAGGAAATGTCTAAGTGTAGCTTTAAGGAGAAATATTAAATAAGGTAAATATTTGTATTTAGGAATTAAATAAATTATTTGATAATTATTTAATTAAATATTTAATATTATCCACATAAAGTAAAAATTGTTTTACTTGAGTTAGATAATTTGATTATTAGGGATTAAATTATCTAACATGTGAATTAAGGTTTGGGCTAGAAGCCCTAAATTAGCAAAACAACGGAGTCTAGTTGTGAACTAGTCTAAGTTGAGCATGCTAATGGGTTACGCACATGGTGTAGCCACCCTTAGGGTGCAATTAGGTTGCATGTTACTACTAAGGCCTAATCCTAGACAAGTTAATTTTAAAAATTCTTTTAATTGGGCTTCAAGTAACACAAAAATTGAAGCCACCTACATGTTTATTTTTAATGGGCCTGGTTCACTCATTAAACATCTAAAACTAGGCCAAGAGACTTATAAATATAACATTAAATCTTTTTAGGAATAAGAGAGTAATCAGAAAACCTTAGGTAAGAATTCTTAAATCTTTCTTAAGCATAGTGTGCCAACCCCAACTTTCTTAAGCCAAGTATTGCATAAATTCATATTCTTAGTGGTCAAAGATCATTCTTGATGGTAGAAAGGTAGAAGAATAGTCTTCTATCTCAGTGGAATTAATCAGAACAAAAGATTGTGATTTTTGGATTCATTTTCTTTCATCTACCCAAAATAGTTATCTCCCTAAGAAGTTGTTTTCTTCCTCTTCTTTGCACCAAAGTTAGGGAATTGTTCTTAGATCTTCTTAGATTTGAACTTGTGATCTTCTTAGATTTGAACTTATGGGAAATTATCTTTTGGTTATGGCTTTAAAAGCCATTTGGCTAGCATTGGAAAATCACAGAGCCAAATAAGGTTTCAACTTCTATCCGTGTAGGTAAAAACATAAAAAATAATGAATAAATCAATATAAAACAACATGAAAATATAAAAAAAAATTATATAAACATTTATTCATGAAAATAACAACATATTCATCAACGAACACAAATAATCTCAAAGAAAATCAAACTTTTTCTAACAAAAATAGAAAACTTTAATCATAGCCATCCTACTTGGCCCTTCAACATGAACAAAAATTCATAAGCACACATATTCATTTGGCTCAATAATAAGATGAATCAAACAAGAAATGAACAAAAATTAGGAAATTTACAACAATTTAACCTTAAAAATCTTGAAAATTCATGCATTTTTATGTTTTTTTCTTTTTTCTTCTTTTCTTTCTTTCTTTTTTTTTTTACAATAGCCAAAGCATAAAATGAAGAGATGTAACCCCTATTTATAGAGGATAAAGGATAGCAAAATGGTGGAGTCTTCCACCAAATTCTACAAATTTTTTTTATTATTTATTATTTTCTATTTATTAACTTTTTCTTTTTTTCTTTTCTTTTTCATTTTGATATTTTTGTCTTCTAGTGAGCTATGTCACCCATGACATCATCAAGGTCTAGATAATTTTAGAAGATATTTATATAATATGTAAAATTATACCATACAAATTATTTAGGAGGTTTAAATTGTAAAAATTAAAAAATTATCTATTTAAAACAAAATTTTATGTGATCAATTTAGTTTAATCTAATAATAAACATCACTTTTAATTTATAGAAAACACATTAAAAGTAACAAACTCATAAAATTTTATGAGAAAAACCTTATCAAAAAAATTATTATATATAAAAAATTGCAAAACTCATAAAATAAATTAAAATTTTCAAAGTTGATTCAATATGCTTTAAATAATAATATTTTAGGAATTTTGAAAATTATAAAATTGAAAAAATCTTATCAACAAATTTACGAAGTGAAAAACTTTGTATTTTAGAAACAGTAAAAATTCTAAAAAAATATATAAAACTTATCAAATAAATTGAATTTTGAAAAATTGTTTACTATGAATTTAATGAGAATATTTAAAGAATTTTAAAAATTATTAGCAGGAAAAATCCTGTGAAAAAATTTACAGAGTAGAAAACTCTATATCTTCAAAACAGGAAAATTCTAAAAAAATCATAAAATAAATTGAATTTTGAAAAACTAATTTAATGGTGGTTAAATGTGAATTTTTTAAGAATTTTAAAATTCAAAACTCGAGAAAATTTCACAAAAAATTTTAGAAATAAAGGAATGTTCGTATTCTAGAATTAAAACAATTTCCAAAAAACACATTGAAACTTATATAAAATGAATTAAATAAAACATATTATTCAAAATATTAATTTACAAAATAGTAAAGATAAAAATCCAAAATTCAAAATAATTTTATCAAAAAAGGTTTCACAAGTATTATATTCGCAGTATTGTGAAAAATTCAAAATTAATTACTAAAATGGGCAACTTGACATCTTGTGATATAAAATGCAAATATGAATTTCTCCTTGAATATTTCTAATTTTTTGAAGTGAGTATCGACATAAATGCCACCTTATTATCTGTAAAAATATACAATAGTTAATTTCTTAAATTTTGCTAAGCAAGCATTTTGATAAAGATGCCATGAAGAAAATACAGCACACATAAAGATGAACATGGATTAAACATGCAAACACATAAGGATGACATTTTGAAATGGAAATGGGTGACAAAAATGCAAGAAGATGACAAATAATGTGCATGGAAATGATATAAACATATTCAAGTAAAGGAATGCCTGCTGGAGTTGTCAAGACAGCATTGTTATGTCATGAGACTCCTTAAAATACAAGAAAATGCATGAACATAAACATTCAAAGATGTCTTAAGCATATGAAGATACGTGAAATATGACTAATAGAAAATGCACGAATGAGGATTGTTTTTATAATAGAATGAAAGAGAAGGTATTTGGCACACCAAGCAACATTAAAGGAATATTAAAATCCTAAGATTACCACAACCAAAGCAACAATAATGCATTGGAGTCCTAAGATGGCCATGGTAGCATGAAGGGCTCACTAAAATGATGTAGGTGACAAAAATAAAAAATATAAAGAACAAAGTAGAAAAAATATACCAAAACTTAAGCTTTCTTCTCTATTTGAATGAGTGACTTTAGGCTCAGTTTCATCTCCCTCCTTGCTATTATTTAGCAAGAAAAGGATGAAAAAACCTTTCTAGTAATATTGTTGATAGTGAGGTATTTTAAGGATAAAAACATGTGAAATTGAGTTTTTAAAGGTTTTCTAGTGGCGATTTAGGGGAACTACAAGAATGAAGTGTGAAGGTTAATGGAATAGTGTTGTAGAAGAGTTTTAGGTTTAGAAATTGCTAGAATATTTTTCTTTGGAGGTGTCTAAAAGAATCCTCTAGCTGAACCAACTTTGGCCCCTTTTAAACTCAAGGTTTAGCCAATATTTTTAGGAGATAAGGCAAGGGCATTTTTGATCTTTCATTCATGTATTAAGGGACATCTCCAGCTACTACGCTCAGTTGGCCTTCTTTCCATTGGTTCTACCATGTAGAGTAGTGGGTCAAAAAGGCTACAACAGCCTACAACTAGAGATATGCCTTGCATGCCCTTTTAAAACCATATATTTCATGAAAATAACCCTTGTTATTGGCTATTTGGGCTCTTTATTTAAATCCAATCATAAGTTCAAAGTTACAGTTTGGAATGAATTATGATCATCTTTGGTACAAGAAACATGTTTGAATTAATTTTTAAAGGCTAAACAATGGCTCGAGCTGGGAAAAAATGCCTTTTGTATCAATACAAAACATGTTGTATCGATACACAAGGCAATATTTACCCATGAGTATTAATACAATAAAGTGTGCACCAATACCAAGAGCAAAATATTATTTCAAGTCTCGAGATTGAGAGCCTTGTATTGATACTTCATGGGTTTCTATCGGTACTTAAGCATAAGTATCGATACATTTGGCCAAAAATCCTAACTTTAGCTATGGCTAAGACCATATCAATATAAACATGATGAGTATCAATATCTCTCATTGGGCTTCAAGACCAAGCCCTTTTGTATTGATACTATATGTAAAAATTTAAAATTCTAACACCATGAAAACTTTGTATAAATATTTATGCATCAATATGACTTGCACGTATCTTGGGCTCTTTAAATATCTCACATTTGTCATAAATAGAGGAAAGCTGACATGTGCTTATCCAAATGACTTTAGTGACACCTCAAATAATGACTTTTGATGCATATTTTTTACATTTTTCTTAAATATTACCCATAGGCATTTTAGACCTTCATAAAAAAATCACCTAGCAACTTAGTACTCGATAGTCGTCCCCATTTCTTTTTATTATTTTTTGATCATACCATCTTCCCATTATGTATCTAGATGCCAAATTTAGCCTGAATAAAATGAAATCTCTACAGGTACCCCTCTTTCCCTATTGCTGAGTGTCAGAAATAGGGCAAAGAAAAATAGACACTATTTTGTTCAAGAACGATGGTGGTTTCATATGCCTATAAAAAAATAGTGACCTAGTTAGCATTATGTCAAGATAGGCTAAATATATTTACAAGAAAGAAAATTTTTATGAGTTTTGAAGGGTTTAACCTCCCTACTAGGTTTTTTCCTGGTTTTAACCTTTTAAATAAGTGCTACCCGCTTGTGTAGGCTTTACCTTGATAGGCGTCTAGCTTTTTATGGATTAAGGTAAGTTGATTCTTGGGTTTGACCCCTAAACAAGTACAACCAGCTTGTATGGGCTTTGACTTAATAGGGTCCAACTCTTTATGGACTGTAGTAGATTGTTTCTTGGGTTTGACCTCAGAAGGCACCACCAGTTTATGTAGGCTTTGACTCCATAGGCATCCAACTTTTTGTGAACTGACATAGGTTATTTCCTGGGTTTGACCCTAAATAGGTGCCACTCGTTTGTGTGGGCTTTAACTCGATAAGCGTTTAACTCTTTATGGACTAGGGTAATTAGTGTCTTGCTCTTTGAGATTGAGCTATGTAAACGTATTGCTCTTTAAGGACTGAAAAGGAAAAAAAAGTGTTATGCTCTTTAAGGACTAAAAAAGGAAAAGAAAAGGTGTCCTACTCTTTGAAATCTAAAACAAAAGTTTAAATACCTTTCTTGGATGACCTTTTAATTGTATGATCTTATGAGGTTATAAGTTCTTACCTAGAGCCTTTCAAGGCCTTTTCAATAACAGGAAGTTGTACTTGAGGTTCTCTATTAATTTAACTTCTGTACGTACAAACCTATACCTGAAGGATGTTAAATGTTGTATAATGCAAGGGGATGCAAGTGCATGTCTAAATGATGCAAAAGTAATGATTTTGAAAGCCTTATCTAGTGATCGATTTTGGCCTTGAGTTGTTTGCTCTTAACAGGTTTCATAGCATGATCTCTTACCTTGGATTCACCAACCTTATTTCAGCAGTTTTAGACATAGTAGTTGCTTCTGAAAGGTGAAAAGGCAAAACTGAGCTTATATAGCCCATGTTCAAGGACTTTTGTTATGTTGAGTTCGGTGAGTATAGGGGTTTTTTTTGTCAACTTTGATTTAGAGGTTGACTTCAATGGTTCAGGTGGATTGATCTAAGTTTCAGTTATTTCGATAATGGATGGCAAATGATTTTCTTTACCACTGTGTTATGGTTTGCTAGAGAGAAGATATTAAACATAATGTCAAAATGTGAAGGTCTAATAGTAAAACTAATTGTAGCTTACAAAGCTTATTCTTGGTCTCTAGACACGGAACAAAAATTCCTGCAAAGTTTTTGTCTTTCCAAGTAATGCTAGGAAATTTTGTTATCAGTTTTGTTCACTTATTGAGTATTATCAATTAAATGATAAACATGATGTAACATGGAACACAAGGTAACAAAAATATTTTGCAATAAGTCAAGTAATTATTTTTCATTCAAAGAAAAAGGGTCAAGTTATGATAAACTTTTGAGAATATGAAAGATTTTGAAATACAAAAAAGTTATAAGAGGTTTTCCTAGTCGATTGGCATTTGATGTTGATAACATGAATCCTCCACTAAATGCTTTTGGAGACTTTTTTTATATAAGTAGCCCTTTTGGTGTTGATCGACTGATTGAGGAATTCTTTAGACTATCTCACAGTAAGATGGTTGCCTTAAGATTAGGTGGCTTCCATTTTCAAGCATAGGTAAAGATGAGATTTAGTGGGGTCGGTTAGCATAAAACAAGTGAACTCGGTTATAATTTAATGTCTTGATTAGGGTTGTGAGTGTGGGGTAAATTGATTTTAGGCTAATGATGGCTTAGGTTTGATTTGGTTTACGTAAGAAGAGTTTGGTCATTTAAGCTACCTTTTCAAGTTTTCAACTTAAGCTAGTTTGCTTTCCTGAATACCCTTTTCAATTTTCATTCAAGTTTTTTTTTAAGACTAGAAGAAGAATAAGAAATAGGATGCACTTTCACATCCTAAAATCCTTTTAGGTGTAATACTTATTGATAGAATCAAAGTTCACAGGGTTGGGTAGGTCACTGTCATCCATCGTAATTAAGATTAGGTCTCTTTTAAAAAATACACGTGTCACCATGTATGGTTCTTCCTAATTTAGGGTCCATTTTTTTCAAGCATCCTTATGGATTGGGAGAATATGTTTGAGTACTAAGTCATCTTCTTGAAACTATAAGGATGGACTTTTTTCTAGTGGGCTCTCATCATGCACTTTTGATACATCTGCTCATGACATATGGCTTTCAGTATTTTCTTTTCGATGAGATTGAACTGCTCATATTAGTTTTTAACCCATTCAGCCTCTTTAAGTTGTGATTCTATCAAGACTCTGAGTGAAGGGATTTCCACCTCGATAGGTAGGATAACTTCATGCCATAGACTAAGGAAAATAGGATAGCACCCGTAAAAGTTTGAACTGCGGTGCGATAGACATGTAAAGCAAAAAGAAACTTTTCATGTCAATCTTTGTATGTCTCAGCCATTTTTTCAACTATCTTTCTGATATTCTTGTTGGCTGCTTTAACTGCCCCATTCATTTTTAAACGATATAGGACGAAATTAGGATGTTGAATCTTGAACTAAGAGCAAACTGCTTGCATCATTTTATTTTTTAGGTAACATGCAGTATTAGGAATGATCTACTCGGGAAGACCATATCTACAGATGATGTCCCATTCGATAAATTTGCATGCAACAAATTTGGTGACATTGGCATAAAAAGCTACCTCTACTCATTTGGTGAAATAATCGATAGCAACCAAAATAAAGGGGTGCCTATTAGAAGCCTTAAGGGTAATCGGTCCGATCATGTCCATGCTCCATATAGAAAAAGAACATAGGCTATCATAACATATAGAGGCATCAGTGGAACATGCATTTTTTTGCATAGGTTTGGCATTTGTGGCATTTTTGTGCATAGCACATGCAATCTTTTTCAAGAGTCAACCAATAGTAGCCTGAGCGCATGACTTGTTTTCACCATTCGATGCCCATTGGCACGCATATCACAGATTCCCTTATGGACTTCTTTGAGAATTTTTTTGGCTTTGAGGGCATCTATTCATCAAAGTAGTACTTGATTCTAACCTTTCTTGTATGAAATTTCACCATCCAAAACATAGCTTACAGCTATCCTTCAAATGGTTCTCTTATCAGTTTCGATAATGCCTTTTGGGTACTACTAATTTTTGATGTATTGAAGAATGTTGTGATACATAGTAGGCTGTTCTTCTCTTTTTCAACATTCTGACAATGTGTTGGGTTGTATAGATACTCATCTGAATGGGAATAATGTCTGATTCTTGATTGACTTTGACAAGGTGGCTAAGGCATCAGCAATTTAGTTCTCTTCTTAAGGTAAATGTTCAAAGCGAATATCATTATACTCTTCTCTAAGTTTTGAGATCATATTCAAAAAATGGATCAGTTTAGCATCATGATTTTGCCATTCTCTTTTCAGTTGGTAAATGACAAGGGCTGAATCTCTAAATACTTGTAATACTCGGATACTCCTTTTAATGGCTACCTAGAGCCCCATGACGTAGGCCTCATATTCAGTTATACTGTTGGTGAAATCGAAGTTCAATCTTATCATAAAGGGGTAATGGTTTCAATCATGCGCGATAAAAATTACCCTAATTTAGTGCCCCAAGGCATTTGAAGCTCCATCAAAGTACATTTTCCAAGATGAACCATACTTGATAGTGTTCTCTGCCTTAGATATGCACATTAAGTCTTTGTTAAAAAATTCAATGTCTAAAGGCTAATAGTCATATACTACTCAACTAGCCAAGAAGTTTGCTATTGCGTTACCCTTGATGGCTTTTTTGTTCACAGACATGATGTAGTCCTCAGAAAGCAAAACTTGCAACCTAGCTAATCTCTTTGACAAGGTGGGAGCTTCGCACAAATACTTGATGGGATCAAGTTTGGCGATTAGCCATGTGGTATGGTACAACATTTATTGTCTTAACCTTTGGGCTATCCAAACCAGAGCACATCATAGCTTCTCTATAGCTGAATATTTATTTTCATACTCTGTGAACTTCTTGCTCAAGTAATAGATAACATGTTTCTTCTTGCCTCTCTCATCGTGTTGTCCTAATACACAGCCTATTGACTTGTCAAAAATTGATAACTACAGGATTAAAGTTTGACCAAACATTGGTGGCAAAAGCGCTGAAGAATTTGAAAGGTAGTGTTTGACCTTATCGACGGCTTTTTGGCATTCTTCGTTTCATTCCCTAGGATTTTATTTTCAAAGTACCTGAAAAATTAAGTCGTATTTATCAATCAATTATGATATGAATCGGGCTGTGCAGTTCAACTTCCTAGGAAACTTCTCACTTCCCTTTGGGTTCAAGGTGGTGGCAGATTCTAGATGGCTTTAATCTTGTCAGAATTGATTTCTATTCCTTTTTCACTCATAATGAAGCCTAATAGTTTGCCAGATGTGACATCGAATGCACATTTTGTGGGATTTAACTTTAGTTTTTAAAAGTTTCCACATATTTGCCACATGTTCACTCTCTTTTGGTTATTTGAAGATCATATCATCCATATAGATCTCGATTTCTTTATGCATGAGATCATGAAATAATGTTACCATCACCCTTTTGTAAGTTGCCCTAGCGTTCTTTAGCACAAATGGCATCACTATTAGCAGAAGGTGTCCCACGTGGTCACGAAGGTGGTTTTTTCCATGTCTCTAGGTTCCTTTTTAATTTGGTTATAACCCAAAAATCCATCCATGAAGGAAAATTTGGCAGTGTTCTCTACTAGGATGTCAATGAAAGCTAATGGGAATTATCTTTTGGGCTAGCTCAGTTTAGATCCCTATAATCTACACACATACATACTTTACCGTCCTTCCTAGGAACTAAGACTATATTGGCTACCCATTCAAGATATTTGGCTACTTCAAGAAATCCTGCTTCAAATTATTTTTCTCATTTTTTCTTTAATTATTAGAAGCATTTCAGGTTTAAGCTTTTGTTGTATGGGCTTACATACAGGTTTAAGAGTAAGTTTATGAACCATAATATTGGTGTATAATCCAAGGATGTCCTAGTAGGACCAGGCAAACATGTCTCTATATTCTTAAAAGAGGCTTATTAGTTCGACTTGAGTTGATGGTTTTATAGAGGTTTCAATTTTGACTTTTTTTTTTATTTTCTTCTATTCTAAGGTTTATGGTTTTAGTGAGTTCTTTATGAGGTGATACTATTTTTCTTCTTGTTTAATTAGTCTTTACAGGTTTGGAGGTATGGGGTTCTCTTCAAAATACTCTTCAAATTGACCTCACCAGAAATTGACCTCACCAGCGTAGATTGATTGCTTAAAGTCAACATCTTGAGTCTCAATATGAATATTCATGTCACTTTCAATTGAGTACTTGCAAATACGAAAAAAGAACAACATAGGCAAAAAAGTATGTAGAGAAAGGTCTAAGAGTTGGCAGGAACTATATAACATAAATGATGAAATGCATAATGCTTATCATTGATAATACTTAATAAAAGATTCCCATACAAAGGACCCACAATGCTTTTGGGTAGAAGCATGTAGGTTTAGCTCATAGCATTACTTTGAAATAGACTTGAACAGTACATGAATCTCAAATTTAGTCCAAACACTTGAAATAAACCCTGAAGGGTACAGGCCAGTCTTTCAGTCTATTATTGACATCATCAGTTCATCAATTGCATTGATAAAAAGATCTACAAATGCTTTATTTAGCATGAGCATAACATTAGCAAAGCCAGCATTCACATGTCCTCCTAAATAGAAACTTTCTTAAAGCAGCGAAAATACCATTGGTTCTTATCCTATGTCTTGTCCTAATAGATGGGCTATCTTCTTCTTATGGTTCTTCTAAGCTTGTTTTCTTTTTAGTTGTACATTGGGTTTGAATCTTAACCCTTTTTTATCGATCTGGTTAACAACTTTTAAAGCTTTTGCAATTTTTTGGAGGCATTTTCCAAGTCCCTTTCTGGCTTAGGTACCTTTATTGATAGTTAATTTTAGACCCATATGAGTGCTCTTCAATAGGCAAAGCTTAACCATTGGCAACCTTTCCTTGACATAAATGGCATTGACAAACTCAAAGGATTGGAAAGAGGATTCTAGGATATCTTCATCCACTTCGAAATATGAGGCATCAGTTGAGGAAGCAATAATGATGTCTTCTTCTTCGATGCTGACAACTTTGTTCTCAATGATGAATTTCAACTTTTAGTGCAATGATGATGGTACTACCCTTGTAGAGTAAATCCAAGGCCTTCCTAAAAAGTAGTTATAAGATAGAGCAATGTCCATCTCATAAAAGTTGATCTCATAAGTATATGGGCCTATTTGAGGTGGAATGGTGATGTTTCCCACAACGTTTCTACAAGTTCCATCAAATGCTCTCATAATCATATGACTATTATAGATATAAAATGCGGTAATAGGAAGCTTGTTCAAGCATGACACAAGCATTACATTTAAAGCTGACCCATTATCAATAAGCACCCTAGGCAATATGGTGCCCTTGCAGTATATACTAATGTAAAGGGCTTTATAGTTCTCTTTCTTCCATGATGGATTTTATCATCACTGAAAGATATATAATTGTCGGTCATGATGTTACTTAATAGATGATCCAACTGACCTATAGAGATGTAGGTAGGGACATAGGCCTCATTCAAAACCTAGAAGAGAGCATTTCCATGAGCTTCAAAGTTCAACGGTACTGATAGCATATATCATAGTGTGTTGCTTATTCAACTTATCAACAATTTTGTATTCACTATGCTTGATGAACTTAAGGAATTCAGTAGCTTCTTTCTTACTCACTGGTTCCTTGACAACTATCGAATTTGATTCTTTGGTTGCAGACTTCAATACTCAAGGAATGGGTTAGTATTTTCTTGCTGAATTTCACTTCTTATTGCTACTAGGGCATAACATTTGCCACTTCGAGTTAGATGGCTTATCCCTAAAAAGTTAACGTTCACAGCTTGCAGACTAATTCACCGATGATCAAGGTTTTGCTTTCATAATTCCAAGGAATCATTTTGTTGTCCTTATAAGGGAAAGGGGATCAAAATTAAATGATCATCCTTGGCACAGACTAAATAGGGGTAGCTTTGACTTTCAGTTGGTTATCGATCAAGATCAATGGCCATCCAACCCCATAAAAAGGATTGCTCCTTTCTTTTTCCACAGTGTTGATAGAAGGTATAGCATTTGCAGACTTAGTATGCGAGGTTTGCTTTTTATTGTAGAATTCGATGCTACCCTTGTTCCTCATACTTTGAACCATCACACGTAACTCTTTGCATCTTTGAAGAGTATGGCCATGGATAGTATGAAATCATAAAAATCATTAACTAAATATTTCATTTTTTTAGCCTCATTAACCAATCAGCTTGCACTAGGATCTACCAGACCAAATTCATTAGCATTTTGACCTTTTTTTATGTTTTCTATGATCTCACAGTTTTTTTCAATATCCATTTTACTTACATCTAACTCAACATGAATTTGACACGAACTGGCTTCAGTGCTAGATTTTGGTTGTTGACTAGCCTCTGTTTGTCTTTTCCCTTTGTTTTGATGATATCTCTGTTGCTTGATTCACTTTTCAGGCCTCATTGATCATACCACATAATATGGCTACATCTGCGAAGCTTCTTTGAAAGCTTTTTACTATCTTCTTGTAATGTGTTGATGAATCTGACAGTCATATTTTTTTCTTTTGTCAACAAAAGATGAATTTGGGCAGCCTCTTCCATCCATCTCAAAGCGTACTGTTTAAAGCTTTCATTAGCTCTCTTTTCCATGCTCATGAGAGATAAATAACTTGAGATCTAGTTATCAGTAGGTCTCTTTTCATCTATGGCATTAATAGACAAATCAATGTGTTCATCCCACTTATAGTAGAACCTAATCTCAGATCATCCCTTGGACCATTTCTAAGAATGTTAGGCAGTGCTAAAGAACATGCTCTTCATTATAGTGACAGCAAGATAGTTCAATGGCTTTTGTACTTTAGTTTTTAACATCTTACACTATTCTAGCTTTCACGAAAGCTTGCCAAACCTAGCTCATTAAGGTTTTGACTTCTCAAATGCTTCTTTTGACCCAACAATTTTTCCCATCGATTACTGTATTCATTTTCAATTTCACATGATTAGGGAGTCGATTGGCTTCCATATTTGGTCCAAGACTTTGTTAACCTTGATCACACTTTTTTTCTAGCAGGCCTTGCACCTTTCTCTTAAATGAGGCATAATTCTCAATAGAATGACCTTGTGCTCCAGTATGATACTCCCAATAGGCATTCTCATCATAACATTTGGGGTTCGATGGTGATCTTGGCTTTGTGAATGTTAGGGCCATTAGTTGACCTACTAATAGGTGAGAGTAAATCTTTTTATAGGAATAAGGGAGTGGCTCAAAGTGCTTCCTTTCTCAAGGTGCTTGTTGATTGTTTAGAGCTTTTACATTGTTCATGTTTCGAGGTTGTACGCTTTGGGCCACATTTTGAACGAGATTTTATGCAAAGCTCTTGGAACGAATCTGGCAACATGAATTGGTTATAGTGCTAGTAAGTAAGGGTTAAAACCCAGATTCAATATTTTTGAGAGGTATAAAGCCTGCGCCAAATACGAATTTTTATTAAATCTGGCATGGCTTTCCCTAACAATATTCACCTCTTTCTCTCTACCCTTATTTGTTGATTTCTTGACCGACTTGGATGATTCTCTAATGGATATCTTACCACTTTTGATAACGTTATCAATCATTTCACCCGAGATAGCCATATTAGCAAAATTTTTCATGGCATTTCCTACTAGTCTTCTGTAGTAGAGGGCTCGTAGCGTCCTGACAAACATGATCATCATTTCTTATCCAATCAAAGGAGGATAAACTTAAGTTGTCTCCTCTCTCTACCACTAAGCATGTTGTTTAAAGCTCTTTGAGGCTTTTTTTCCATGTTCATAAAGGAGGGACGATCCGAAGCCTAATCAGATAGATGCTTATATTAGTCAAGGAAAGCGCGAGCTAGATCTGGCCATGCCTGAATTCTCATGGGATCAAGCCCTATGTACCATTAAATAGTTACCTTGGTCAGATTGTCTTGAAAGCAATAAATCAGCCGTTTCTTATTCTCTTCATACCCAGCCATCTTACGGTAGTACATGCGAAGATGGGTAGTGGGGTCCATAGTCCCATTATATTTTTCAAAATCAGGCACTTTGAACTTAGGCACAATAATAAGGCTGGAAACTAGTCCTAAAGATTTTGCATCTATGATTCGAAGTTTGTTACTTTTTTCAATAGCTCGAAGGTGCTTTTCCAATGACTGATACTTGTTTAGGTCTTCATCAATTTTCGAAGACCTCTTTGTGTAGACACCTAATTTTGCCTAGACTTTTTTCGTTTTCAATCCAAAGACATTAGAGATACAAAATTAGGTACTTCTTCTAATGGAGGTAAATTTCCTTCAGGAGGAAGGTACATTGTGCTTAAATGACCATAAGTGCACGTGACAAAATTAGTGTCATTTCATGGGTCATACAAAGCAAATCTCGAATAAAAGGATGAATTTCAAGGTAAAAGTGTCAGCTTTTAACTTTATACTTTTGAAAATTTGAAATTTGATTTTGCAGATTTTATTAGGGTCAAATTTCTCATTTTTAAAAATTTTTCAAGAATTTTTCATTAAACTTGAGAAGATGATTGTAATATATTTTTATCAGTACCAGTGTAGTATTTATGCCGATATGCACTTTGAAAAATCATTAATAATCAAGGAAAATTTTGTATTGGCATTTTATACCACAAGGTGTCAAGTTGTCCATTTTTATAATTACTTTTGAATTTTTTGCACTACCACAAGTATTATACTTATAAAATTTTCCTAGTATAAATTACTTTAGATTTTAGATTTTCATCTTTGTTTTTTTAAATTAATATTTTGATTAATGTGATGGATAAAATTTATTTTTTAAAAATTGGAACATATTTTGAAATTCTTCTATTTTTAAAATACGAGCTTCTCTTTATTTGCAAAATTTTTGATGGAATCTTCTCGGGTTTTAAACTTCAAAATTCTTTAAAATTTTACGAGTTTTAGAGCTTCAATCAATTTTTTTCATTATTTCATTTTAAAATTTTATTTACAACTATTACTTATTAATTTTCTATTTTATTATTATCATTTTAATTTTATTTTAGTTATTAGTTATTTTCTGCTAGTTTCATGGAAACTAGTCTAGTTAATTTTCAACTTTTCCCTTAACTAATTTAGTTAGTTCCTAATTACCCATTACTTGATATTATCAAAATAATTATGTCAAAATATGACCACTAATTTCATGTAAATTTAATGCACTCATCTTTTGATGCAATTTTATGAATAAAATAAAAAAGAAGAAATTTACAATGGCCAAATCGGCCAAGAAGGTTTTGATTCCTTCTTGGCCTATTCTCCCAACAAGGGGAGAATTGTTCATAGAGGAGAGCTTTTGGTTTTCTTGCTTGAAAGAAAAATAAAAAATCACTAAAAAAATAGTTTATTTTAGTTTTCAATTTATTCAAAGTATAATATTTAATCCCTTAATTTTTCTTTCATCTTCATTCATTTCTTTTCTTATTTATGATTCAAAAACTATGTTGAAAGGCTAAACATAGTGAAAGGCTAAACATAGTGAAAGGCTAAACATGGTGCAAATATATATATATATATGAGATATTAGTTGTTGTTATTGTTTTTTTTTTGCTACATATTGATTTTTTTAATAAAATATATTGTTTGTTGTTGAGATTTTGATTTATTGTATATATGTTAATGTTTATGTTGTTCTTCTCTTAATGTTATCATGTTAATATATGATTAAATAGGTTAGTGCAAAATAAAATAAATAAATAAATAATCATTACAACTTAAAAATTACTAGTGTACAAGTGATTACTATAGTTGTTACAAGAGATCCTTTATTAAAGAAATTGTACCATATACTGATGATGCTGTATACTCAGGCAGTTTAAACCCCAATGTATTGATAAAGTAGTAGGAAAACATAAATGATATGAATTATTTTATAAATGGGAGAATGTAGAGTCGCAATATCACCTTCAAGAAGGACGAGAGAAGAGTGCCATTGGACTTATATATTACTTCCATTATATGAAGTACATAAGCATAAATAAATAACTTAACTTGCATAAGTATGAGCATAAATAAATGTACATTTCACTTTAGCGAAATGTACCAATGACTATAATTGAATGTGCATGAAGGAAATCCGTGTTCCCGGTGAAGCCTGGCCTCAGGCAATAACAGAATTTTGAAAATTTATAAAATAACATAAATACATGCAAAAATAATAAACACGAAAACATCCAGACTTCCCTGTAAATCTTTAGGAGGGAATTAACATGAAGTAAATTTAAAACCAGATTTAATTAAAATTAAATCATACATCTGATGAGAAGTTACCTAATTTTTAGATATAATAATTTGCTGTTAAATCCAATCCAAAGAAAACCTGAAGGTGGTGATTTGGTGTTTGATCGAATCTACAAAGTCACAAGCAACACACTTGTCTTGCCTCCAACGGTAATCCACACAGATGATAATGGTAGCCTTCTCAAGGATTAGCAATTCTCTGGTGCTAGCCAGAAGAGTCAATAAGTCTTAACTAAAAGATTAACTATGACTCGTTTCTTCCTTCACCCGATCCAAGAACTCTTTTCGGATGGTGTTTTCTCTAAAGAAAAATGGAAGAGTGCAAAAAGTAGAAGAAAGAATGGATGGCGGCAATGGTGGGTTTTCTTCTTTTAGCATGGTGGCACTTGGAGAACTAGAGAAACAATTTTCTCTCAAAACAAAAACTCACTTAAAAAATGTTTTGGTTCCACCTATCTTTTACCACCACTTTTTATTTTCCCTTAAGCTGAATTTCCTAAGAAATTCTCTTGGAGACTTGTGATCAAAATTAAACACATTATTTAGGTGAAACTCTTTTCCCTTAAGCAAGTTAATTTTGATTCTAACTCCTCTAACTATGGTGGCTGAATCTAGCACATAAAATAGGCTCAAGAAAATTTTGTCAAGTCACCAGGAATAGGTGCATCATAGTTAATTTAGCTAAATCAGGTTTCTGTGGAGTTTAATCTAAATGAAACTCTTTTATTTATCATATATAGAAATTAATTTATCTCCTATAATTATCACATGATTAAATACAAGATAAATAGATAAAAACTATTTAGCAAAATCAAACAATCTTTTTATGAATTTTTATCTAAATAAAATTCATAAATTAAATTAAAACAATTTTAATTTAACAATAATCTTATTAATGTTAATTATCTAAATAATTAACATTTTGATAAGATTATTATGGAATTTTGGCTAGGGTAATTTCCACCTCATAATATCTTAATTTGGACATTATCTTTTAGATATAGCATGTCCCAATTTAGACATGATACATCTAGACATGGGATGTCTTAATTTAGACATTATCCTAATAAGACAAACTTATCTACTATGTCTTAAAAAGACAACAAAATCTTAGATTTCACAAAATTTTGTCTTAAAGTAATTCTTAATTGAACTTTTCAATATACTCTCCATTTAATCATCATTTATTTAATTAAGTCAAACTTAATTAAATTTTGATTTTAATTCGACAAAATCATCCTTTTATGTGTGACCATTAGGTTTCCAACATGTTGGCAATGAACATAATTAATATCATTAATCATCTTCATAGATCAAGAGCAGGATCTTGCAACCCATCATGACCACCTAAATGTTAAAGAGTAGATGTGATTTCATCTAAATCTTTCAATAACCAGCCTATCAATGTAATACAGTCCTTTAACCATATATCCCAGAATAAACATAAGCATGGTATAGTGTCTATTCATGCTTTAATCCATGTTTGATCTTGTAACTCAAGGTTAACGATTATGAATTTGAGGAACAATTCCTCATAATTCACTATGCTCTAGCTAGAGAGTTTAATCCAATTAACCATAGTAAGGATCACTCAAGATATGTCTGCAATGTCACTCAGAGTGGTAAATCCTCTCAGGATCACTCATCCATCTACCATATAGATCATGCCATACCTGATGTACCCTATCTTAAGTATCCATCTATTATGGACCTGTTTTAGTTAAATCTAAGTATGATACTCCACATATGAGATGACCTCCTATCATAAGTTTGAGGACTACTTACATGACTGACACATGAGATAATCCATAGACATTAAGTGATTAATACTAAATGGAGTTCTTATTTGGGCCATGGTCAGTGAACTTGTTTCTACAAAACAAGCATCCATATACTATCTCCAAGTATCCCATATACTTCAACTCATGAGACCAGTTGCATGCATCATTTGCATGGAAGCTTAACATATGCTAGTCTTTGTGCATTATCAATGCCTTATCTTGACAATACGATAACTAGAAGCATTTTTAAAAATATGGCTTTAATCCATAAGGATCTCACAATTGTAACTTTTTACAATTCCTTTGCCAGGCCATTATGTTTTGAGGACTTTATCCAATTAATCTTTGCATGATAGTCAATCACCCCACTAACATGAAGGAAAACCTTTGTTGCAATGATATAGTAACATGTATATAGTTAATTCATTGTGTATCCTTTGTCCTAATGCGATTAGTTCAAGGGCATACACCAATAGCATGTATGACCATAATTGAATGTACATGTGAGTAAACCAAAAATACATATACCCTAAATCGATTGCAAACAATATTGAAGTTAGGTATGAGTAGAACTGAATGTACATATGACTATAATCACATGTATATATGCCTAAAGTAAAAAAATAAATCGGAAAGCAAGTACACATAATGACTAAACCTCAACATACTGCATCACGATACCATACAATGCAATGATCATAACATAAGGATGGTATAACAACCACATTTAATTTACATGTGAATTAACATGTATATGAACAAAAATGAGTCCTTGTATAAGTATATGAGCATAAATAAATGTAAATATCACTTTAGCAAATATATAACTATAACAAATGTATATATTAGTATGACTAAATGTACATAGGAAATGTAGAAGGGATTATGCAACACAGTATAAGGTAACCTTAAACACTTGCTCTATTAACTGTGACATGGTGGATATGGTCTAACAATACACGACATCAACAATAGGTAAATAAAATATTTCCCAAAGACCATCATTGTTTGTTGAAAGTACCAAATTAGTCCAATATATTATTATCTGCATGAGTATTACATAAACCATAAAACCTTAAACCAATTGAATAAAATACTTTATAACCCTAAACCCTTAATTCTTGAAATTTACAACTAACGTAATTAAGAACAACTTATTTATATAAATGATAAGGTACATTTAATGCAAGGTATAGACCCTAAATCTTAATCCTTAATCCCTAAACATTAAACCTTAAAAACTAAATCATCTTCGAGTGCAACAAAAATAAATAAACATATGACTATAACTAAATGAACATGACTGTAATTGAAAGTACATACAAACGACTAGAACTGGATGCACACATAACCAATGAACGTATTACTACAATCAAATATAGCCAGTACTAGAAACATATTACTATATGCATAAGAACCAAATGATTATCACAGAATCTACATCAAACTTGATGTCAATGGTACATAATGACTAAACCCCAACCCTTATGACTTCTAGTGAAACCCTACATTAGATATGTACCTTGAATTAACATTTGGCTAAATCAATATAAGAACCACAAAAAGTCCCAACATAATTAAATGAATATATAAAAATTTACATAATTTCATATATCTATATATACACATGACTATAAGTAAATATACATATGACTAAAGCTAAATGCACATATGAATACGACATTGATCCTCATTTATCAGTCCATTAACATAACAAACTCTAAGTTTTTAGGCAAATGCAAAAAACATTATGGAACATAGTAAAACCATAAACCTTAAGCCCTTGCTTATTATTTGTTATAAGCAGCATAGTAAATTTATATATTATTAGCAAAATGAGAGTTTTTGCAATCCACCTAAACCCAAGATATTAAGTAAACCATAAACACTACAATCAACTATGTCCCACGCCTTAAATGCTAAATCCTATAGATGAAAGAAAACTGAATTAAATTTAATGTAACCTATGTCTCAAGAAAGCCCATCAACCAAATACGTCTCTAATACCAATGAATTTCAAGTAGACTTATTAACTAAATGTTGATTTGCATGTAGTGGTAGCCATAGCCAAAACATGGTAACCACTTATATGATCTTATTTACACCTCTAAGTCCTTATTTATTTAGCAAAACTGGATGTACATATGACTATAACTTAATGTACTTATCACTACAGTAGAATGTACTTGTCATTATAACTTAATGTACACATAACCTAATGTACCAATAAATAATACCAAATGTACATATGACTACATCTGGATGTGCATAAAACCTTAAACCTAAATAATTATATGAGTATCTTAGAATGTACATATGAATATAACTCAATGTAAATAATGACTAAACCTTAAACCATGTGACTAAAACTGAAGGATGATTTGATTAACAGTAAATTTACATATGACTTATTAGCTAAAGCCACCATAATAAAGTAAAATATAAATGTGCATATAACTGTATCTAAACATACATATGACTATAACTAGATATAGAGGTACAAATTTCCAATATAGTTTACACTTTGTCTACTTAATTTAAAATATGAAAATAATAAAATGTCTATATCCAATGTGCATCAGAATATAGTTTATGGAGACTAGTGAGTCTAAGTCATATAGAATGCAAACAAGTCACAACATACAGAAATAGAGGGAGTAGGTACTGGTGTACATGTCAGTGACAAAATTTGAAAAGAAATCTTCATGCAAAAATGGAAGTTTTGTGCAAATTGGCTATCCTCTATGCAATAACAACCCATATATCAAGGGACTTTTAGGGACCACTCACTCATTCGTTCTTTAAGCATGCCTAGTAAAATAACTACTAGTAATATACAAAAATATGTTCCTAACACATGTATAAATTAAACCATAACCCTTTTGGTCAATAACGTTTTGATCAATAAGTATTCAATTCCTACATGTAGATTACGAACAATGTTCATTGATATAAAAGGGTTTATTCATTACAAGTTTAACATTAAATTTCTTGTAGATCAAGCCTTTTAGGCACGTTCATTAATTTCCCATTGATTTTTTCAACGTAAACAAAATCTTTTTTTCCTGCCAACTTGGCAAAGCCTAATATGCTCCTTTGTTCCTCGATAATCCATTGTTAATTGCAGAGGAAGTTTCACCAAGTCCA
Organism: Adansonia madagascariensis; assembly: GCA_038381835.1. NCBI lineage: Eukaryota > Viridiplantae > Streptophyta > Magnoliopsida > Malvales > Malvaceae > Adansonia > Adansonia madagascariensis. The sequence continues at coordinate 86,850 of JBBYHL010030246.1, forward strand.
TAATTAAGGAGTATATCAGAATTCATGGAGGTATGGGCAAGTTGTTTGTTGCTCACTGAATTAGGCATTGGTATAACATTCAAGGCCATGGCAGCATGTGAGCATGGCAACTTGATAACGGATTCATAACCATTCTCTGATTGATACAAACTCGATATCTCTTTAGTTAAGCATCCTATCGAACCTTGATTAGAGTTAAACGATAAAATTTTCTTGCTCCATCTTTCTAGAAAGAAATAATGACAAAATATCATACATCAAAATAAATTTCTTTAAAATTTTTCTTAGTAACATACATGAAATCAAAGTAAAAAATAGGGAAAAACATAATACAATAAACTTTTCCTAATAAAAATAAAAAAATCAATGCCAATTTCAAGCTGTAAAAAAAAGTATAATACATTCAAAGGTGGAACATTCTTGAAAACTTTATTTAAAAATATACAAAAGATAACAATAAAATTATATGCAATAAGAGCTTTCTTTTATAGAAGAAACAGTAATGGATTAGAATAAACAATTTTGCATGAATTCTTAATTGAAAATTCAATCAGTCAAAAGAAAAAACAAAGTTGAAAGGCTATAACCTTGAAAACTAATAAGTTAGTGCACCCTTTCAAATATTAAAAGTAAAAAAAAAAAAAGTAAAATTCAAAGAAGGGTGAAAGAGTAGTTTACTCTTCAAGATCTTAAGAATTCATTTCTCCAAAAGAGCTAAACAATGTTGGCAAAACCCTTGAGATAAAACCTTAAAAACCTCATCATAATTCAACATCTTTAGCAACCCAATGATTCCCCCTCGTCCATGTTAGATTCAATCAACTTTTCAAGGAAATCTCCATCTGTCACTACCAATAAATTCTAGGTAAAAAAATAGGGAGAGATTGTTTCCAAAAGAAATAGAGAAAAGGCAAGTGAAGTCAAACAAGAACAACAGAAATATATAGATGAAGAAGTGTCAGTTCTAATAAGCTAGGGTTGGAATAGGTTTTGGGGTTCAATGTTGAATAAAGAAAGGTGAGGTAGGAAAAAAAAAGATGAAAGACTGAATTTTCATTAAGGGCATATTGGTATTGATGGTAGCCAATGAGGTAAATATAAAGATTCCTATTTCTTCAAATTTAAATGGAATTCACCATTTCACCTTTAAAAAAAAAAAGATAAAAGTCCATTGGTTTTAAATGAAATTTTCCATAATAATTTGATAGTTTCATGATTCTTTGTTCTTTGACCACATAAAGTGAAGAATTTTTTTTGTCATTCGGCATTATACGTTCATTATTTAAATATAAAAATATAAAAAAATGCAATATAAGTTCAAGACCTATATGAGTTAGGTTACTTACCCGATTTGCATGGATAAATTTGATAATTTTAGACATGATTATATAAATATGATACGTATAAAGTACTAAGTACACGACATGACTCAACATGACATGAATAATGTCTCGAAATCTATATAACATGAATTATTAACATATTAAAGTCCATATACAAATAAAATACCTTAAATATAGTTATGATACGAAAAAATGCAAAACATGGCAAGGATTGCTAGGAGTATGTATAGGTTGGGTCTAGGATAAGGTCTTTGAGAACTCAGGTTGGTCTGATCTAAATTATAATAATAAAAATAATTATTTTTATAAAAATATATAAATTTTAATATAAAAATAATAGTTTAATAATATAATGAAAAATGAAACAAACTTTATATCGGCTTGGGTCTAACCTAACTTAAAGTCTAAACAAAATCTTTTTTAAGTTTCAGACCACGACCCAACTCAACCCATTTTGATTTGTAGGAGAGAAACTAAAGAAAGGAATATGGAATATCCTTTGGAATTTCCATGCGCATTCCTAACTTGTGACTTACATCGTTATAATTGTAAGAAAAAAAACAAAGGTGAACAAATTTTTTAAAAAATGAGAAAAAAATAGGTAGAAACAAAGAAGTAATGGATATTTTTTAATTGAATGCGTAAATATTTAAAAAAAATTAAAATTAATTAAAAATATTTAAATTGCATGCTAAGTAACATTTCTGCCTTTTATTTTATAATTTCAAAATTTATATCATTTCACCAATTGAGTTGGTATTTGATAAAATGGCACTAAATTTAGTTAATAATTAATACTAAAATTTGGCATACCGACCCATTATGTGTAAAAATGTTTTATTAATTTATTTTTAAAAGAAATAATATATTAAAAATGATAGATGATTTTTGTGACTTAAAAATGAGTATATTTTTAAGTGAAAAGACACAACTATCTTTAATTTTTATATGTTTTAAAATAAATTTATTTGATTTATTTATTTATTTACTAATTAAATTGATATAACTTGACTCATAAAATCAATTCAATTAGAATTTTATAATAAAGTAGATGAAAAGATTGAAAATAAGTGACCATAATGGTGGGCACTTCGTGGAACAAAAGAAATGGTGGGCACTGCTGTCCATTGGGCTAAGTTGATGATTGGCTATCATTAGCACATGTTTTGAGCACATGCTATTCTTTTGTAGTACCACGGTCTGGCCAGAGAAGCAAGCAACCTTTCCATAAAAATATACCAATAACTTACGGTTAGCTTTCATAGATGAAAACGATGGCTCACCTGATTTTTCACATATTTGGAGGTGAGAATGCTCTATCACTGAATTAAAACATTCCCAAATGCGATTCTAAATTACTACCACATTACATATCATTCTAGCCAATCACATGGAATTCTTTTTACCAATAAGCTACCAATAAAGAAATTACAACTTATCATCCAAATTGTTAAACCAACCACAATAACAATTCCTTCCACAGTTATTACCATAGTATAATATCAAAAACAGAAGAAGAAAAGAAGTGGTTAAAGAGTTATGAATTATGCTGGTCTAATTAATTTAAATAATCAAAATCAGACTTCGGCCAATAAAGACATGAAACTAATCAAATATTAATTAGAGCCTATCTCAAAAAGTCGAAACTCAATAAACAATAATAAAACTTGATGAGTTTTTGGGATTTTGCTCATGTTTCTTCAGAATTAAAAAACCAGAGACTTTGAATCTTGAGAAGATTGTTTGGTTTTAGACAAAATTTTGACCAACAGTTCGCTGGTTTGAAGATTGAAAAATTGACGATTGAAAAATTATGCTTTATCAGCAATGATACTCAAACCCTAAATAAAAAGTATGAAAAGGAAAATATATTGGATGTAATGCTTGGGATGCTTCTGCCTAATTTATATAATGATGTTTCGATTGCTTTTCTTTTCAAAGTTCTTTTTAATTAAATATTTTCCTGGCTTTGAGCTAGACACTATAGCTCACATTCCCTTCCAACACTCCTCTTAAACTTACTTTCCAACGTTAACCGTATGTCATGGACAAATTTTTTCCATTAGCTAGCCACCCTATTTGACATTTTATTTTCAATAATTATTTATTAATAAATATCATTATAAGCCAAGCTGAGTTAGGTTTAAGCTAAAAAATTCTATCCAAAATCTGACTTCAGATGAACTAGGCCAGCAAATTAGAGACAAATGACTTGATTCGTGGACTGACTTAAATATCATAGTCCTTGGTCTAAACTCAATGCAATGATGGTTTCAAAATCATGATTCTTAAATGTCAAACATACTTTTGGTTATTCTAATTCTAGCTGTACCAAAGTGCATTTCCATTGGCCATCGAAGGAAGGAACCATTGCTAGAATCTTGATTCTGATCTTAATTTCATTTAAAAAAAAAATTGCTCATCCTATGGATCCCTATAATAAAACTAGTTTATGTTCCATAATTTTATTTTTTAGTATATATTGTTTCATACATATCTATTATCCAATCACTCTAATTAAAAGTTATCCCGAGTCATGGAATTTGAATTTAAAATTTGTAAGGATGGTTTTAGGGCACATAAGCATTGTCTTAAATCAATATTTTGGGTTTAGTCTAGGCAAACAATTATAAGAGTTAAGTTAGTTTAGTCTATTTACTTAGGAATTGGGGTTGAAAGGATTATTTAATTAAATTAATATCATAATGTTGCTTATTTCTATAATATTATTTTTTATCTTTATGTTATTAAAATATATTCATATATTCATGTCGTATTCGTATTTATATTTTTTATGACAAACATATTCAATGTATTATATATTATATAAATTTTTATATTTTATTTTATGTAAATTCTCACATGTTTGTGTATTTATGCCGTGTTTATATTATTTTTTTTATATTGTATGTGTTTTAATTATTTTCCACTTTGTGTTTGTAACGTAAAATCATATTGTGTCTAAAATTGCCAAGTCTAATCGATACTATTTAAATAACTTTTAATTTTATGTCACATGTCATCACGTTCATATTTGTGTTATTTTTGTGTCATAATTACATTCAAGGTATTAGATATTTATTTAAGTTGATACATTAATAATTTATTTTTTTGTAAATTTTGATATTTTTTTTGTGTTGTATTCATATTATTATTTCGTGTCATGTCGTATTTTAATTATTATTCTTATATTATATTATATTCATGTTGTATATTTATATTATGCTCAAAATTATTAAGTCTATTTGATACTATATAAATAATTTTTAATTTTGTGTCACTTGTTCTATAATGATTGAGAGTTGTTGTTTGCCTATATTAAATTTGATAATTTTAGATATTTGTACTATACTTGAAAAGTTATTTCTAAGTAAAGATATTTTCTATAATTTATCAGAATGATTTAATTTTAACTCTAAATTAATTAAGTTTAGCATTAGATCATTGTATTTATTATATATTAATATATTTTTTGTTCAAATAGCTAAATTAAAAATATAAATATTTATAATCGTTATGTAGCAAGGATATGTTTCTAGTGATAATAATTCGATAGGTTTATGATTCTTTGCTCGTTGTCCACATAAAGTAAAGATTTTTTTTTTTTTTGGGTGTGTGCGTCATTAGGCATTAGACGTTCATTTTTTGAATATAAAAATATGCAATTAAGTTCAAGATACGTCCGCCGTCCTACATGGGTTGGGTCTTTGAGCTGCGGGTCGGTTTGATCAAAATTATATTAATAAAAATAATATTTTTATAAAAGTTTATAAATTTTAATAAAAAAATAATTTAATAATATAATAAATAATAAAATAAATTTTATATTAATTTAAATTTAATTTGATATAAATTTAAACAAAAATTTTTGTAAATTTTAGACCGTGACATAGGTTACCTCATGGATTTCGAAATCATTTTGATTTTTGGGCGAGAAAGTAAAGAAAGGAATATCGAATATCCTTTGTAATTTCCATGCGCATTCCTAACCTTTGACTTAAACATTATAATTGTAACAATTACATTTATTACTAAAAAAGTATATGAGAAAAAATAGGCAGGAAGAAAGAAGTAATGGGTATTTCGTTTAATTGAATGCATAAATAATTTAAAAATTAAAATTAATTAAAAATATTTAAATTAAATGCTAAATAACATTTTTGTCTTTTATTTTATAATTTTAAAATTTATATAATTTCACTGATTGAGTTGATGTTATTTGATATGGTAGCACAGTTAATTATTTTACTAATACTTACAATTTGACACATCGGCCCTGGATAAAAATATTTTCTTAACTTATTTTTTTAAAAGAAATAATATATTAAGAACAGGAGGTTTTTTTTTGCAATAAAAAGAATGAATATATTTTTAAAAAAATAGACAATTAATTATTTTTTAAGTGAAAAGATACAAATATCTTTGAATTTTATATGTCTTAAAATAATTTTATTTTTTTATTTATTTGCTAGCTAAATTGATGTTACTTTACTTATAATACCAATTTAATCAGAATTTATAGTAGCATAGATAAAAGGATTAAAAGTGATCATAATGGTGGGCATTTCTCTACAATGGGCAAGTTATGATTGGTTATCACTAGCACATCTTTTGCCCACATGTTATTCTTGTGTGGTGCCATGGACTAGCCAGAAAAGCAAGCAATCTTTCGTAAAATTATATCAGTAACTTACTTCAACTTCTATATATGAAAATGATGTTTGGAGGTGAAAATGCCCTATCATTGACTTAAAACATTCCCCAATGCCACTATAATTTACTACCACATTAGATATCATTCTAGCCAATTACATGGAATTCCTTCTTTTTTTTTTTTTTTTGGTTTTTTGGTTACCAATTTATATGGAGATTGCTAATGATAAATACAACACTCTATAACAATAAGCTAATTTTAGGGCCTAGCTTCGATACATGAAATCCACAAAAATTGCATTTTTTTTTTTTTTACTTTTTCATGTTTATGCTGTTTATGTTCATGTTCTGTACCTCATATAATAGATGAAATTGTAGGTGTTGATTGGAAGCAACGTGATCATACGTGATTACAGAGCACCAATAATGCCACCTAAAATTTAAATGCCTTGCTTAACCAACCTCAAAGATTTCATCTAATGGTGTCTAAGGACTAGGTTACTTGTTTAAGTTTGCGGAATCAATCAATTCAAATCAAGTTTAACATAAATTAATTTTAGACGTTGAATATGATTTAATTATATTATTTTATTAAATAGTTATACATTTTATTTTAAAATATATTTCAAACATTAAAATATATAAATTATTATTTTATTATTTTAATAAAAATAATAATAAGTAAATGGATGATGTGTTCAAACTATGCTTTTAAGAAGATAGGCTTACGGGCCCATCCGGACCATGAATAACACCTCAAATTTTACCCTCACCACATTTGTTAGTTTTAATTACCTCTCACATTTTGCTTATGTTATTATTATTCTCGCAGTACCCAGTAGGGTTTGAGAAAAAAATTGAAAAAATCAAAATCATTCAAACCATAATTTTAGTTTATTTTTATTGAATTTTGTTCAATTTCGGTTACTATTAATAATTTTATTCGATTCTGTTCCGTTTGATTTTTACTTTGCTAGTTAAAATCATAATTATTTGAACTAAAATGAATTTTGTTTTTAATTAAATTGATTTTTCATAATATAAAAATAAATTTAACTAAAAAGATTAGATAATACTACAACAACAACAACAACAACAATAATAATAATAATAATAATAATAATAATTTTTACAAATTTTAAAATAATGAATCGAATCAATCTGAAATTCTTATGATTTGATTAGAGATTCTTTTCGGTTCGATCTTGTTTCAACTTTAAAAAGTGTAAAATCAGTGTTATTATTGTAATATTCCAAAAAATTGGCTCAAGTTTAATTGAATCCTGGACATTGCAGTACACTATCAGCTTCATTACAAACATTTTGCAAATTTATTAATTTGTAATCAATTCCTATTCGTCTCACCCCAAAAGAAGGCTAGTTGCAACTCTATAAAACAGTGTTATTTAATTGCATTATGTGCATTAAAGTAGTTAAGTCTTAGAGATTTTTAATTATTATTTAACTAATTTTGATTTATTTTATATTAGTTTTATTTATTTATTTTATAATTAAATTATATAGTTATTTAATATTTTCGTATTTTTGTCGGCCCTAAGTCCAAAGGATTTTTCAAAATGTAATAATTTAAAAAAGAAGTAACGTGAACTCTCTTTGGCAATTTTCAAAATAAATCGTTTAAAGTCATTTGCCTATCAAGTTTCTTCTTTTTAAGATTTTGGCTATATATTAGAGGGTTAGATATTAGAGAGAGAGACTTGGGGGCATTGAAAAACCTAATTTTCTAAAGATGAGAGAAGCAACCAAAGGGATTCAAAGAACTAAAGAGATTTTGGAAAAACTTGAAGACCGAAAGCCTAACCAATTTTAGTTTTCTTTTTTCTTTAACTCTTTTTATCTTTTTTGTATTGTTTATGATAGTACTCTTCGGGTTTTCTTTATTTATTATGGACTAAATTTATTTTTTTTAGGGTTGCAATGAAACTTAATATATAGTTTGAATTATGTCTTATCTTTTTTTGATTTAACGATATTTGAGTTGTTTGTTCAATATTATTCTTAATGCTTCTAATTGCTTAATTACCAATTAGATTGATTTTGGTAATTCTAATGAACTCGAAAAAGGAAATCTTGTGTTTAGCCTGTATTAAATAACATATGTTTCATATTCATTTATTATAATAAATTGATTTGTATATTAGATAAGAATATACGAGCATGTTATATGTAACCAAATTAGAATTTAAGCTTAATTAGTTTTTTTTTTTAAAAAAAATCAATTTACATAGGAATATAATAAATGGGTTAAGAGAGATATTTTTATAATACCATCGAAATATACTTACAAATAAATTAGAACTCTAAGTTAATAATTCATTGCCATTAGTTAAGTTAAGAGAGTAAGGTTTTATTTAAATGAAATGTTGAAGGAAATTGTAATCCTAGACTTTTATTGTTTGCTTATTTATTATTATTATTATTATTATTATTATTATTACTACTTTCTTTTATTTAATTTTAATTTATAATTTTTAATCATTTATTTGAATAAGATTAAATTATTTTAATTTTAATACTTAATAAATTTGATATCAATTTCTCGTGAAATTAACATTTTACTTTATCACTATGTTATTTTATTACAATACAGTTCATTTGTTTGGTGAAAAGGCCAGATGACTTCCTTTACTTTTGCAAACAATTTGGCATGCATTTAGCTAGGAGTCAGTTTTTTTTTTTAAGCATTAAGTAGACCTGATATTTATATATTATTAATGATATGAAGCACCAATATTTTGCAAAATTAAGGGCAGCTCAAGTGGCAAGATAAAATGATGTCTGGATTCAGGTAAAAATAATATTTTTATTTTGATAAGTGGTTATAGGAATATTTCGAATTTTTTTCCAAGCCTAATCTCATTTTCGAGCTATTTTTAACGGTGAATTGTCTTGTATTAGACATACGATCTGGACTACGAAGAAGGAGGATTTTGCCTTTAAAATTTGGACAAACTCTTGTCGGTGAACTGAAATTTTAATGTCTCAGACATCATCATGGTTCCTAAAAAAATAAAAACACAAAAAGAGAGATGTCGTGCATTAAAGATTAAAACAACCACCAGCAGACAAACAAAACAATGTACCATAAGCCAAAGAAGTCCTAAATTGGTGGCAGGGGAGAGGTCTTATAAATTTTGAGATCCAACTTTCAATATGAGTGGATGTGATTCAATTTTATGATGAATTTATTCAGTTATTATATTTTAATTTATTTATTTGATTATTTAATGATTTCTTATATATATATATATATATACATATATATATATATATATATGATACTTGATCAATATTTGTGATTTCATAAACAACGTACCGTAATGCCATTTGCACCCACCATTTTCCTCAACCTTGCTTTAACAAATAAGTATGAAAAGAAGATTACAAGGTGAAAAATATTCTTAATTTTCGAACTTTTCCATCTATAATTTCAATTAGTGTTTACTGGGTTAGTTAAAGATGCTTTATAAATGATTTAACAAATATTTAAGAGCAATCAAACATGTAGGAATAATGACCAAGATAAACATAATCATGCCAAAAAGCAGTCACCCTACTCGATTTACCCAGAAAGTTGCATAGCAACCAAAAAATGAATCAAGCTATCATTTCTTCCTTTAAATCTTCTCTTCTTATTTAATTAATAATTAATACTTTTTCGACGATCGTTATTTTATGATTTTAGTTTTTTTTATTATGGATATTCGCTGCTCTAGAGAGTGAAAATTAGTTGTCCATAGTGATTAAATCCACAACATCAATTACATGTATATGAATTTAATTTATATCTTGTATATAATTTTTTTATTTTTATAATTAGACGATTATAGAGCGTCATAAACTATTTTGAAAATCATTAAAAAAAATTTTACTTTTATAATTACTATATTTTAAGATAAGTTATGTAAAACAAAAAAAATTACGATCATAATAATTGTAATAATATTTATTACATCTACAATCATAAATAATTGTACCATGACTAAAAATATTTTTTTGATTGCAATTTAATTCTGCAGTTGCAGCTTTAAAACCAACAAAAAAAAATTCAAACACGTGCAAATCCTAATTAATTCCTAAAAAGAGTTTGATTCACACCAAATGCTGTTTTATTTTTTGCTATCGTTCTAGTTTTTTTTAATTTTTAAAAACTTATTATTTATTAAATTTATATAAGGGTTAAATATTTATTTGACCTTGTACTTTGACCTGATTTTCTATATAGTATTTAAAAAAAAAAATTGTCAACTTAATATTTGAACTTTCATTTTGTTATATATATTGGCTCTCTAGATTTAAAACTTTAGTCAAAGGCTGACTTAACAATCAACTACCAATGAGAATTTAACACATGACAAAAAGATATACCATATGTGCCGTGTCATCATAGGGAGAATTTTCATAATAATTTTATATTTTTTTTGAAATTTTGTTGTTATGATGACATTTTCTTTTCATGCGTCAATCTCTTATTGATTATTGACTACTATGTTAGTATTTATCTAATGATATTAGTTAAAAGATCAATATGTAATGACGGAATAAAAGTAGAAGTATCAAGTTGATAATTTTGTTTTCTTTGGTACCCAACAGCAATTGAACTAAAGTACATGGGCTTTAACCTCTATATAAATATTAATAGCTTTTTCTTCCATTCATCAGCCAGCAAGCTGATCGAAAGTGATGTCTAAACTTGTTTGCTGTAGCTATAGATTCAAAAATTAAACAAAAATTGGAAGGGACACTAAATAAATAAATATATATATATGTATGTATGCATGCATTTATAGTTGCAAATCAAAAGCTGCGGGAATTGGATTTATATTGCTGGTTTAGGATCCGCTGTCTCTTTCATTTTGACCAATTATTCTTTGTAAATTTTGTTTTATATATATATATATATACACACACACGCACACAAACACGCAAGCCATATTCTCCTTGCATCGGCTCCTAGCTAGGCCTCCCTCGTTTAAACAATTTGATAGCCAAGATCTGATTTGCTTTAGCTCTCTTTTTAGTCCGCATTTCATGTTTGGTTTATAGTTTTTTTTTTTCTCCTTCTATTTTTCTTGTTTTGCGTAGCAAGATTTGAACATTGATCAGTTTTTGTGTGGAAGTGGGACTGCTACTGCAATGGAGTGCTTTTGATCTACTTACAGACAAAAGTCCACCTTGCTGTCAGCACTACATTGTCCATACGTAACTTACAAGCAATAATTACAACTCTTGAAATTAACCAAATAAAAGATTCGTGTTCTTTTCGCAAAGCCAAGTTGCTTCTTTATAACCAAAGCACACATACTGCTTACTTTCTCAGGTAGGCTGTTAGCTTGCTATCTGTCCATTCCGTAGACAATAGAGCTATAGAAAACATCCTAATGGACCAGATATCGACGTCCAGGACCTTAATTCCAGGCACATTTCAGGTCAGTCAGGATGATATTGCGGGCCAAATTGGGTTGATCTGGCAGCGAACAAAGGCCCCATTGATCGTGCCAGTTTTGAAAGTTATGGTTGTTTTGTGTCTGGCAATGTCATTAATGCTTTTTGTTGAAAGGGTATACATGGGAATTTTCATAGCCTTTGTCAAGTTGTTTGGGAGAAAACCTGAGAAAATGTACAAATGGGAACCAATGAAAGATGATGTGGAGTTTGGTAATTCTGCATATCCCATGGTTCTAGTACAAATCCCAATGTACAATGAACTAGAGGTGACTATTTTCTACCCATTCACCTTGGTCTAATTAAGTATGTATATAGAAAAAAGAAAAAATAATGTGAAATTTACTTAATTTTTTACTGTTATATTGGATACAGGTATATCAGCTTTCAATTGGAGCTGCATGTGGACTTTCATGGCCAGCTGATCGGATCATAATTCAAGTGCTCGATGATTCAACAGATCCTGCCATTAAGGTTCTGTCAATAACGCATTTCCTGGAAATTTTAAACAACTATATCTCAATTTACAGATTAAGAAAATTTAACCATCCGAAACCAATAATATTATTACCAACACTTAGCAGGATTTTTTATGTCGGATTCTGAAATATATCGTGCAGAGCCTGGTGGAACTAGAATGCCAAAGATGGGGAAGCAAAGGCATAAACATAAAGTACGAGATAAGGGAAAATAGGAAAGGATACAAAGCAGGTGCCCTGAAAGAAGGCATGAAACATAGTTATGTGAAACAGTGCGACTATGTGGCCATTTTTGATGCTGATTTCCAGCCCGAGCCTGACTTCCTCCGCCGCGCCATCCCATTTCTTGTCAACAACCCTGAAATTGCACTTGTTCAAGCACGTTGGAAATTTGGTAACCTTCACTAACCCCTTTCTTTAAACTTGATAAACCTAGTTTTTTTTTTATTATTGCTAGCAACAGTTTTTCTTGTGTCAATGGTCCTCCCTGTCTAGCACTTTCTTCTGTTTTTTGGTCACGAGATGCATGGTCTATTGCCCTTTTTTTCCGTTTAAATTATGTTTTAATAATATCATTGGACGCGGAGATTTAAATTGCAATTTTGGAAACATTTCTGATTGTATTGTATTCCTCCCAGTAGTTAATGTGATAAATATTATTATGATCAATTCCCAAAAAACAAATAAAATCAAGATGGTAAAATAATGACTTTAATGTCATGTTGCCATCATTATTTAAATCTTGATAAACATAACGTTAAGAGGTATGTGAGGCGAACTACTGTAATGCAATTAATGAAAGTTAAAAACAAAAATGTCAAACCTGTCAATAAAATATTTCTGCATCAACAATATTCAATTTCGTGCATTGATCATCAAGACTTTTGGCTTGTGTTGCAGTCAACTCAGATGAATGCTTAATGACAAGGATGCAAGAGATGTCATTGGATTACCATTTCATAGTGGAGCAAGAAGTAGGGTCTTCAACCTATGCTTTCTTTGGTTTCAATGGTAATTAAACAATCTTCACAACTGCATGATCAACAGATTTAAGTGATTTAATAAAGAAATTTTTTTTATGCATATTATCAGACATTGTTATACGATGCAGGGACGGCTGGTGTCTGGAGAATTTCGGCACTCAATGAAGCCGGAGGATGGAAAGACAGAACAACAGTGGAGGACATGGATTTGGCTGTACGAGCTAGTCTTAAAGGCTGGAAATTCGTTTATGTTTGTGACCTCAGGGTATTATTAATATGATCTTTAATATATGCCAGTCTTAAATAGTTTAATTAATTACTGCTTGTTTTAAGTGAAAACCATCTCATCTACAGAAGCATGTATTATTCTTATAGTTGTATGGTAATCAGGTGTTCCTGGTTTCATATTTACCAAATATTTTATTTGACCTTCCAATTCTTGACTTATATCATAGGTGAAAAATGAATTGCCGAGTACTTTCAAAGCCTATCGATATCAACAACATAGATGGTCATGTGGTCCTGCTAACCTCTTCAGGAAAATGGCAATTGAGATCATAAGAAATAGGGTATGATCCCATATTATTGATCAATCAGGGATTTATTTTGTGATTTTGACTTCCTTTATTGTTGATATTTATTGTATTTGATCATGATAATATTTGTTACGTCCGTAACTGCGATAAACATGATACAACTGAAAACATCATCTATAAATGCAAGTTAAATCCCTGTGATCAATGTTGGCTATGGAAGCAATTAGTGTTTTATACATAGTAACCTAACAATACTCATTGGGGTGCTGATTATTGCAGAAGGTTTCTGTTTTGAAGAAGTTTTATGTGATGTACAGCTTCTTCTTTGTCCGAAAGATTGTAGCTCACATTGTCACATTTGTTTTCTACTGTGTTGTTTTACCCGCAACTGTTTTTGTTCCTGAAGTTGAAGTTCCTAAGTGGGGAGCTGTCTACATTCCTTCTACCATCACTCTTCTCAATGCTGTTGGAACTCCAAGGTTTAACTTTTCTATGTATTGTCAATTTGTCTACATTGCCAATTTTACAAGCAATGAAAATGATGTCAAGTTTCCTTCTTGATTTAGTCACATAATTTTGAATATATAACGATGCAGGTCATTGCATCTACTGATATTCTGGATTCTTTTTGAGAATGTGATGTCTCTACATCGGACAAAGGCAACATTTATTGGTCTGCTGGAGGCTGGAAGAGTAAATGAATGGGTTGTTACAGAGAAATTGGGAGACGCTCTCAAGACTAAATTAGGAGGAAAAGCTGCCAGGAAACCTCGTATCCGAATTGGAGAAAGGTAATTACTTTGAATCAATTAGCAGCTATGTTTTTTGAAATTGGTCAAAATCAGGTACAAGTATATAGAAGTTGTTTTATATATTTGAAAGATTATATGTTTTACCCGTATTCGAATATGCGTAACACAAACACTTTAGCGAAAATAAAGAATTTAGGTAACATGGATTAATAATATCTATATTCAATGAATTTAGCATCAAATTAATCCTAAGCACATTAAATACTACCTATATTCAATAAATGCTGAATGTGTATATATATATATATATATATATATATATATTTGTTTTTAACGATTTTCTGCTTTCTGGTTGCATGTAAACAGGGTCTATTTGCTAGAGCTAGCTGTGGGGGCCTACCTGTTCTTGTGTGCCTGCTATGATCTGGCTTTCGGAAAGAATGGCTATTTCATTTTCCTCTTCCTGCAATCTATTGCCTTCTTCGTTGCTGGTGTTGGTTATGTTGGAACCTTCCTTCCAACCTCTTAGCAAAATCATCATACATTAATCATCTCCCAACTCTGTATTTCCCTTCTGTCTTCTCCAAATTTATGACAATTTAATTTCTTTGATTTTTTTTTTTCGAATAAAATTGTCACAGTTTTAAGATTATTTCAAAGACTGGTCATTCTTTTATGCTGAGCATAAGTCAATTTCAGCAATCAAGCTCAAATAAAATCTTCTCTTGTGCAAATATGTCCAAGAAAAATGAAAAAAAAAAATAATTACGGTGAAAACAATGTTCGAGGTTTCTGCAGATTTCTTGCTTAATATCAAGTAAAAAACTATGTTATTATATATTCAACATAAGTATGTTTATTATTTTTAAAATTTTTTAATATATTTAAAGAATTTTATCTCGTACCCATATTTAAATATGAACAAGACAGATATCGAATACAATTTTCATTTTTCTTTTATTAAATGGAGAGTACAAGCAATAGAAGTAGTAGAATCCAATTACCTATATCGAGATTTAACCTTTTCATGCTAAAAAGAATAATTTGCTTGCAGTTGATGAAGCTAAACTTTTTTGTATATCGTCATGAAAGGCCTAATATGTAATGACCAAAGTAGCCGAACTGAAACAACATCATTTAAGAAGTTCAACTCATCAGTGGTGTAGTGAATTTCAAAACTTATGTAATTCTGTGAATTTCAAAACTTACGTAATTCTGATCGACCTTTCAAACATTGATATTCATAAGGTCTTAACAAAAATATCATAGCATTATTTATTTATAAGTGTCATATCATACTTAGATACGAATATTGATAAATTAGAGTAGGAAAAATATCATGTTCATTGTAGGGCGCTAGCTGCCAAAACAAATTGCTCTTTCAATCTTCCCGTAGAGGTATTACAAGATGGTTGGCAAATTGAAATCGCCACAGATCTTTTTAGACTAGTTGTGATTGGATAACTATTAAAACTATTCACTGTAGAGTTACGAAAGTCAAAAGGATTGATTTTGTGATCTACGTTAATCCAAAAAAATTCAATTATTGGATATAGGAGTCAGTTATGCATGAGTTAGCTTTCAATCCTTTTCATGATGCATAAAAATTGGTGCTGTCGTAATGGGGCCGGGAGATGAATCCTGACTCGCCAAGGTGAATCCTTTATTTCTTTTTATCTTCTTATTTGTGCTTGGTGATTGAATAGTCGAGGTAAATCGCTCACTTGACTTAACTA
The DNA here is from genome assembly GCA_038381835.1 of Adansonia madagascariensis. Classification (NCBI taxonomy): domain Eukaryota; kingdom Viridiplantae; phylum Streptophyta; class Magnoliopsida; order Malvales; family Malvaceae; genus Adansonia; species Adansonia madagascariensis. Next base: position 102,798 of record JBBYHL010030246.1, read on the forward strand.
CAAACAGTTGTTACAAAATGACCATTTAACTTAGAGTAGCCACCAATCTAGTTTTGGCTAGGTGAGATTAATCACCTACCAAAGTTCGTATTTTGAGGGTTACGAAACCTTTGAAGACAAACTCTTGATGTCCACATTAATACCAAAGATCACATGAAAGGGTTCAGGAGTTGGTTATAATCACAAGTAAGGATCGATCCCTTTATTGATGCCTAAAATCAATAGCTTTAATTACATGTTAATTTAAATATTGATTTTTATTCGATTTAGAAATTCGGTATTTAATTATAATGCTTGTACTTCAAAATTTTTCTTAGCTAAATTTATTATTCCATTTGAGAAAATCAAGTTTTTGACATTTTTTAAAATTAATATGTCGTTCATATCTAGCAAGATAAAACCAGAGAAATATGAAGTTTTGATTTTTGAAATTAGAATAAATCCCTATTTTTTTCTTATTTTAAAAAAGATATCTTGTTATTAAAATGATCGATAAAACCCCTCCCATATAAGGTAGAAATTCCACATACCATGATATTGCCTCAATTTTTTTTGAAAATTCCAAGTTTATTGAAAAATAAAAATAAAATAATAAGACTTGATCTGGGACTCGAACTTGGTAGAAGAGACCACCCTTAAAACACACCTTTGACATGCAAGTATCTCGTAACCATAAAAGACTCGATAATGACAAGAATTGATTAATCGACCCTTAAAATGCACTCTAGATGCCCTATTTTGTCCGGACCCTTAATTAAATTTTTCTTGATTTTAGGGGTTGAATTGAATTTTCTAGGTCTAGATCCTTTCGGATAGATTATAGATGATAGAAAGATCCTATTAAGGTTTCAGCTGGTTTCCATGGGCTAACGTAATAAGGCATCTGAGTTTGATTGCTCGATTTAAGGGGTAGGTGCCGAATTTAGGAAAACCGAGACCTAGTTCCAAAAATCTAAGAAAGTCAAAAGTTGACTAGTAGGAGTCTTTTAGAAAATTATAGTGGTTATTAAGGTTATTTTGATGGAAAAATACTTGTTCTAATAGTCATAATCAAAAGCCAACAAAATGGCAAAGTCAACTGTACAAGTCAACTTTTTAGCTTAAAGTTAGATTTTGAAATTGAAAGAGTTCTACAACTCAGATTTCAAAATTGATTATACCAAAATGAAATTGAACAAAGACTTTAGGTTAAGAGTAGAGGTGGCAATTGGGCAGGTTCGGGCGGGTTCGGGAAGGGTCATTTTGGGTTCGGGTTTTTTCGAGTTCGGGCTGATTCAGGTTCGAGTCCATTCGGGTTCGGGTCCATTCGGGTTCGGGCCAATTCAGGTTCGGGTCTATTCGGGTTCAGGCCAATTCGGGTTCGGGCCAATCCGAGTTCGGGCCAATTCGGGTTTGGGTTCAGGTTCAGGTTGGGTTCGGGTTTAAGTATAGTTTACATCAATTTTTTTATTTTATGTTAAATGTAATCACTTTTACATAATTTTAAATTCTAAGCTAGGCACGAATTTGGCCCCGTTTGGCTCGAAAAAAATTTTAGTTCGGTTCTATGGGTCTATCCATGGCCCAAAAAATTTTTGAATTCTAAGCTCAGAGCCGAATTTGTCCTGGCCGACCTATTTAAGTACAAATCATTGTTCATAATATTAAAAAGTTATTTTTATATTAA